>PITA01007932.1:0-22895 GCA_004023965.1 Spilogale gracilis
CTATTTGTCTGTTTTTGTGCCAGTACCATGATGTCTTGGTGATCACAGCTTTGTAATAAAGCCTAAAGTCAGGTAACATGATGCCCCCAACTTTGTTTTTCTTTTTCAACAATTCCTTAGCAATTCAGGGTCTTTTTTAGTCCCATATACATTTTAGAATTATTTGTTCCAGTGCTTTGGAGAATGTTGGTGGAATTTTGATCAGAATGGCATTGAAAGTATAGATTGCTCTGGGCAGTATAGACATTTTAACAATGTTTATTCTTCCAATTCATGAGCGTGGAATACTTTTTCCATCTTTTTGTATCTTCTTCAATTTCTTTTATGAGTGTTCTGTCGTTCCTCGAGTACAGATCCTTAACTTGTTTGGTTAGGTTTATTCCTAAGTATCTTATGGTTTTTGGTGCTATAGTAAACGGAATCGATTCTCTGATTTTCCTTTCTATATTTTCATTGTTAGTGTATAGGAACATAACCGATTTCTGTGCATTGATTTTGTATCCTGCCACATTACCGAATTGTTGTGTGAGTTCTAGTAGTTTGGGAGTAGAGTCTTTTGGGTTTTCCACATAGAATATCATGTCATTTGCAAAGAGAGAGAGTTTGACTTCTTCTTTGCCAAGTTGAGTACATTTTATTTCTTTCTGTTTTCTGATTGCTGTTGTTAGGACTTCTAACACTATGTTGAATAGTAGTGGTGAGAGTGGGCAACCTTGTCTTGTTCCTGATCTCAGAGGGAAGGCTGTCTGTTTTTCCCCATTGAGAATGATATTTTCAGTGGGTTTTTCATAGATAGATTTTATGAGGTTGAGGAATGTTCCCTCTATCCTTATACTCTGAAGAGTTTTGATCAGGAACGGATGTTGTATTTTGTCAAATGCCTTTTCTGCATCAATTGAGAGTATCATGTGGTTCTTTTCTCTTCTCTTATTCATTTGTTCTATCATGTTGATTGATTTTGTGAGTGTTGAACCACCCTTGCATCCCTGGAATAAATCCCACCTGGTCATGGTAGATAATCTTTTTAATGTATTGTTGGATCCTGTTAGCAAGGATCTTGTTAAAAATCTTGTCATCCATATTCATCAGAGATATTGGTCTGCAGTTCTCCTTTTTGATGGGGTCTTCATCTGCTTTGGGGATTAGACTAATGCTGGCTTCATAGAAAGAGTCTAGAAGTTTTCCTTCTGTTTCTATTTTTTTTGAAACAGCTTCAGGAGAATAGGTGTTATTTTTTCTTTGAATGTTTGGTAGTCTTCCCTAGGGAATCCGTCTGGTCGTGGGCTCTTGATTCTGGGAGGTTTTTGAATACTGCTTCAATCTTGTTACTAAGTATTGATCTATTCAGATTGTCAATTTCTTCCTGTTTCAGTCTTAGAAGTTTATGGGTTTCCAGGAATGTATCCATATATTTTAGGTTGTTAAACATATTGGTATATAATTGTTGATAGTAATTTCTGATGATTATTTATATTTCCTTGGTGTTAGTCGTGATCTCTCCCCTTTCATTCATAATTTTATTAATTTGGGTCTTCTCCCTTTTCTTTTGGATTAGTTTGGCCAGTGGTTTATCGATCTTATTGATTCTTTCAAAGAACCAGCTTCTAGTTTCATTGATGTGTTCTACTGTATCTGTAGTTTCTGATCCACTGGTCTCTGCTCTAATCTTAATTATTTCCCATCTTGTGTGTGTGGTTGGTTTAATTTGTTGTTGATTTTCCAGTTCTTTAAAGTGTAATGAGAGTTGGTGTGTTCAAGATTTTTCAAATTTTTTGAGTGAGGCTTGGATGGCTATGTATTTCCCCCTTAAGACTGCCTTTGCTGTATCCCATAGGATTTGGGTTGATGAATCTTTATTCTCATTGGTTTCCATGAAGTGTTTCAGTTCTTCTTTGATTTCCTGGTTGATCCAAAGATTCTTGAGCAGGATCGTCTTTAGCTTCCATGTGTTTGATTTTCTTCTGAACTTTTTGTTGTGGTTGAGTTCCAGTTTCACGGCATTGTGGTCAGAGAATATGCAGGGAATAATCTCAATCTTCTGGTATCGGTTGAGCCCTGATTTGTGACCTAGTATGTGGTCTATTCTGGAGAAAGTTCCATGTGCACTCAAGAAGAATGAATATTCTGCTGTTTTAAGGTGGAATGTTCTGAATATATCTATGAGATCCATCTGGTCCAATGTGTCATTCAAGGCTCTTGTTTCTTTGTTGATTTTCTGTTAGATGATCTCTCCATTGCTAAGAGTGGTGTGTTAAGACGTCCTACAATTAATGTGTTCATATCAATATGACTCTTTATTTTGCTTAACAGTTGGCTTATGTAGATGGCTGCTCCCATGTTGGGGGCATATATATTACAATTGTTAGATCTTCTTGGTGTATAGACCCTTTGAGAATGATGTAGTGTCCTTCTGTGTCTCTGACTAAAGTCTTTAGGTTAAAATCCAATTTGTCTGATATGAGAATTGCTACCCCGGCTTTCTCTTGATGTCCATTGGCATGAAAGATGGTCCTCCATCCCCTCACTTTCAATCTGGAAGTGTTTTAGATTAAAAATGTGTCTCTTATAAACAGCATATGGACGGGTCCTGTCGTTTTATCCAGTCTGCAACCTATGCCTTTTTATTGGAGCATTTAGGCCATTCACATTGAGAGTGATTATTGACAGATATGTTTTTAATGACATCTTGTTGCCTGTGAAGTTCATGTTTCTATAGATTACCTCTGTAAATTCTGTTCTGTGTCACTCTTGGGTTTGTTTCTCTTTTATAGACCCCCCCTTAATATTTCTTGTAGTGCTGGCTTGGCGGTTGCATAATCTTTTAGACCTTGGTGGTCCTGGAAGCTCTTTATCTCTCCTTCCATTTTGAAAGTCAACCTTGCTGGGTACATTATCCTAGGTTGCATATTTTTTTCATGTAATTTCCTGAATATGTCTTGCCAGCCCTTTCTGACTTGGCAGGTTTCTGTGGATAGGTATGATGTTATTCTGATGGTCTTCCCTCTATATGTAAGGGATAGCTTCCCCCTAGCTGCCCTTAGGACATATTCTTTGGTTTTATTTTTCATGAATATCATAATTATGTGCCTAGAGGTTTTTATGGCCTCATTGTTCTTGGAGGGTGTCCTCTCTGCCTCTAGGACATGAACACTTGTTTCATTCCCCAGATTAGGGAAATTTTCATCCATGATTTGTTCAACTGTATCTTCTAGGCTTCTCTCTCTCTCAGCTCCTTCGGGGATTCCAATAATTCTGATATTGGAGTGTTTCACGGCATCATTTATTTCCCTAAATCTATTTTCATGGGATTTTAGCTGTTTGTTCCAAGACTTCTCTTGTTCCTCCTTCTTAATTCATCTGTCTTCTAGATCACTAATATGATCATCAGCTTCACCTATCCTAGCTGTTAGCATATT
Organism: Spilogale gracilis; assembly: GCA_004023965.1. Lineage (NCBI taxonomy): Eukaryota > Metazoa > Chordata > Mammalia > Carnivora > Mephitidae > Spilogale > Spilogale gracilis. The sequence goes on from PITA01007932.1 coordinate 3,417, forward strand.
TAAATTAGATTATATCTCATTAATAGGCTTTCTAACCTCTACCCTTTCGGCTTTCACTTGAGTCCTTAGAGTTTCTATCATGTCACTAATGTTCTTTTCTACCTTAGCCATTGTTTGGATGATTGCTACCCTGAATTCCATTTCTATCATGTTGTTTATGTTCATTTCTAGTAATTCTATGATAAGGGTTGCAGTTTCTGGGTTTTTCTTCTTTTGGTTGTTCCTCCTCCGCATCATTTTGGTGAGGGTTGGTTGAGGGGATGTATAGCTGAATATATCAACCACTATCCAGGTGAATTGCTCATTGGAACATTTCAGATCAATCAGAAGTCACCACCAAAAAGGAAGAGGAAAGAAAAAAGAGAGAGAAAAAGTGAAAAGAAGCAATAAAAAACCCAGCCAGAATGGGCCCCAATGGTAAGATTTATATGGTACAGAACTACAACAGAGTAAAGAAAAGTTACACAGAAACATTGACAGAAGAATAGGATAGGAAGGAGAGTACAAATCCTCATTGTGGGCAAGGAAAGTATTTCAGTTCCTCCTGGGTGTGTCTTGTTATTATTGTTAGAGGAGTCCACTTTCTAAAGATATAGGGAGATTAAAACTGGTTTGTATATAAGGTAGTATTGAATAGGAATGAAGAAGTACCTTCAATTTTATAACTATATGTATATTTAAGAGAAAAAAGAATAAAGGAAAGAAGGGAGAAAAAAGGGAAAAAACAGAAAAAACAAACAAACAAAAGAAGTAACAACAAGAAGAAACACAGGTATGTGTTTGGAAAAATTTCAGGGTAAAAAGTTATTATGGAATATTGTATTGAGTATCACGTTGTAATAATAAGTGGGTTAAAAATTGAAAGAACAGGGGTGCCTGGGTGGCTCAGTTGGTTAAGCAACTGCCTTCGGCTCAGGTCATGATCCTGGAGACCTGGGATCGAGCCCCACATCAGGCTTCCTGCTCAGTGGGAAGCCTGCTTTTCCCTCTCTCATTCCCTCTGCTGTGTTCCCTCTCCAGCTGTGTTTCTCTCTGTCAAATAAATAAATAAAATATTTTTAAAAATTAAAAGAAAAAAACCGTGAGAATGAATTTTTAAACTTAAAGTAGAAACATTAAGAGTAAAAATAGAAAAAAGTTAAAAAAGAAAATAAAGTGAAAAGTTGTATCTATAAAGTGTACAGCTTTGGGGTAGTACCAGTAGCTTAATATGTTGCCTTTCCCCTTATGTTGGGGTTTTACAGTTTGGGTTTTGTCCTCTTGTGCTTCTGGCTTGCTTTCTGGGGGAGGGGCCTGCCGTGTTGTTTTTCAGTCCCTTCTACCTGGGTGAGTCCCTACCCCCTTCCTAGGAGCTGGGCTCCATGGCAACCAGGTTTTCAGGCTTTAGTTCTCTGGAGGGTTTGTTCTTTTGTGGATTTTTGCAGCTTTTCAGAAAGTCAGGCCAGAGCAAGATGTCTGCACCCAGACCTCCTTCCCCAAGAGAGCCCTTAGTTAGTAACCCTCTGGATGGTGCAGGGCCCACAACCTCTCCCTGTATCTTCCACCTTGGCCGCTTGTCACAACCGGGTGTAACCCGCAGCCACCCGACATCCCCGCTTGTCGTCTCGTTCCCAAGCCACAGAAACTGGGACTGATTTCGGGTCGTGCAACCTTGTCTGTGCCCAGGGAGTCTGTGGTGCACACCCAGGCAGGAGGGACTGGGATCCCGCGACCCCGCAGTTCGCATTCAAGTCTGCAAAATCGCCTCCCCTGGGAGTCAGTGCCTGGGCCAAGGGGCGGAGAAAAGCTGCAGGGGAGGGGGGACTTGGCGGAAAAAAAAAAGTCCCATTTTTAAAAGGACAATCCGCTCTTCAGTGTTCCCTTGCGCGGCACCAGGGCATGCTTTCTTTCCACAGATCTATATCCCCATTTCCCCAGCTGCCCCTCAGGCTCTCCATTTTTGTTTTTAATCAGACTGTAATCTGCTGTTGCTCCCCCACATAGAGCACTTTCGGGTACTGCTTTCCAGTGGGTCGCCCCTGTGGGCTTCCTTCCCCATGTCCCTTTGTCTTTGGATATCCCTCTGATCCCTCTGCCTCCACTCTTCCTCTTTGTCAATGCTCCTCTTCCCACAGAGAGATCCAGAAGTGTGAAATACTACATTTCAGGCTGATTTCATGGGTGCTCATAGTGTTTTTGCAGTGTTTTTTGCAGGAATTCAGTTCACTTCAGGGGACTCCCTGAAATGGAATCACCCAGCTTTCCACCATCTTGCCCCCGCCTCTCAACTTAGTCCCATTTCAATCTTAATCTAAGTGGAAATTTTTAACAAATCTGCTAGTTATTAGGTAAATGCTATATATATTTAAGATTACCATTAAATTTCCACTAATATCAAAATTATTTATTTTACAGCAGTGTTTGAATAACCCTTTATCCACCTCTAAATCCTCCATCAATATTAATCTGACCTAATGTAAGTACAGTAGGCTAATTCTCATTATGTCAGACCAACAAGAATGACATCCTAAGTTACCATGTACTTCACTAGGAAATTTCAGCACAAGTTTGTAATTTCTATTTTCTGCCTTCCCCCATGCTGTCTTTAAAAAGTATCTAGGGTCCTGCTCTGCAGAGAGATAATTAAGTGAAGATTCTATTAATGGTAAATGGATCAGCTCATTTTTTTAATATTTTATATACCTGAATATTTGTTAAATAAGCTGCAAAAGTACTATTTAATATTCAGTTGATCCGGTACAGAGAAATAAGCAAAATATCATCTACATTTTATTTTCTAGTATCCTGTTTTCTTGATGTTCTTAGATATCAGTGGGGTTTTTATTCAATGTCTAGTCACTAAAGTTTTGGATACTGTAATATGCTATGCAAAGATCAAGGTGCTCTTTTTTCCTTTTTAAGATTTTATTTATTTATTAGAGAGAGAGTGGCAAGAGGCAGAAAGAAAGAATATGAGCGCTGAGTGTGGAGCCTGATATGGGGCGCCACCCTCCACCTTGAGATCATGACCTAAATAGAAACTAAAAGATGGGTGCTCAACCAACTGGGCCACCCAGGTGCCCCCAGGGTACTCTTTTATCTGATGATCCTAGATTACTTTGATATGATTTAGTCACTCAGTGATATTTATTGTATGTAAATGTTCACTCAGACATACTCAATTTAAGATAATTTGAAGAGGGTTTATTTACTATGGGACTATTTATGAGATGTAGATTGGATATAGGAAAAACCACAATGAATACGTCAATAACTTGGGGTTAAATACCAGAGAGGAGCCATCAGCATTATTTTGTAAAAAAAAAAAAAAGAGAGAGAGAGAGAGAGAGATTGAGAGAGAGAGAGAAACGCCATTGATTGACAATATATTAAAAAGATGAGAGGACAGAGTGGTCATTGGAACCCAGAAAAATAAATTTGTGTAAAGCAGGCCACTTGAGAATAGTGCTTTCCTATTGGCTAACATAGTCAGCTTCAGATGACCTCACTGTCCTGCCTGTCTCTGGTCTCCTGCTGGTGTTCTCCTTTGGCTAATCCAATTAAATCCAGAGGCTATGGAGGTATTTGATGTGATCCATGCAAGCCAACCTCCTGGTTGGAGAACAAACTCAAAGGAGTCGAATATAAGATATTCAGCACAGAATGAAGTAAGTCAGACAGAAAAAGATGCATACCACATAATTTCACTTGTATATGGAATCTAAAGAACAAACCAACTAAACAAACAAAACAGAAATTGAGTCATAAATACAGAGAACCAACTAGTGGTTGCCAGAGGGGCAGGGGTGGGGGAATAGGCAAAATAGGTGAAGAAGATTAAGAGGTATGAACTTCTAGTTGTAAAAAAAAAAAAAAAAAAAAAAAAAGGCATAGGGCTGAAAAGTACAGCATTGGGAATATAATCAATGATCTTGTAATAATTTTGTATGGTAACAGATGGTAACTACACTTACCATGGTGAGCATTTTGCCATATATGTAATTGTTAAATCACTATGCTGTACACAGGAATTGAATCTAATGTTATGTGTCAGCTATGCCTCAATTGAAGATATTTTTCACAATAAGCAACAATATGATCAATAACTTAATGACTTTAAAATTACTATGTTTCTCACAAACTCATTTTTCATGTATGACAGAGATCTTAAAATTTCTATTTTCAGATAAAGCATATATTTTGAGATATTTCTTTCAATGCTGGTAATGAATTTTCTCTATGGGCATTTTCACTGGATTGCTTATTAATCAATTTGAAGGGCTTATCATTTTTAAGATATGAATTTTACCTCTATATTAACATGGTACATCTTTTTATTCAATAGATTGTCTTTTTGAACCTGAATAACATTTTTTGTTTTTCCAAAGAGTTTTCACATTCTTTGATAGATTCATTCCAAGTATTTGATACTTTTATGTTGTTGTTAAAGTGGCTTCTTTTTAAAAACGGTTTTTTAAAGTATTTATTTAAACCCAGTTAGTTAACATACATTGTAGTGTTAGTTTCAGATGTACAATATGGTGATTCAACACTTTCATACATACCCTGGTGCTAATCATAAGTGCTCCTTAATCCCCATCACCTATTTAACCCATCCCTCTACCCTCTTTCCTATTGGTAATCATCAATTTATCCTCTATAGTTAAGGGTCTGTTTCTTGGTTTCTCTCTCTCTCACTCTTTTACCTTTGCTCTTTTCTTTTGTTTCTTAAATTCCACATATGAGTGAAATCACATGGTATTTGTCTTTCTCTGATTGAATTATTTTACTTAGCATAGCACTCTCTAGTTCCATCCATAATCACAGGGTTGTTTTTTTTTTTTTAAGATCTTATTTATTTGTTTGAGAGAGAGAGAGAAACACAGCAAGAGAGGTAACACAAGGAAGGGGAGTGAGAGAGGGAGAAGCAGGCTTCCAGCCCAGCAGGGAGCCTGATGCGGGGCTCAATCCCGGGACTCCATCCCGGGACTCCAGGATCATGACCTGAGCTGAAGGCAGTTGCTTAACCAACTGAGCCACCCAGGCACCCGCCTAATTACATGTTTTAACTGCGTGTTGTTAGTGTACACAATTGCAATGGACTTGTGTATAATGGCATTAATGTATACACACATCTTGCTGTATTATTCTATCATTTCCAATTTTTTTGTAGAGTCATTTTTTAAATAGATAAAATTATATCATATAAAAATAATGATGTTAATTTTCTTCCTTCTAATTCTTTTGTCTCAAATTTATTTTTGTCATCTTATGATACTGGGTAGGACTTCTGGTACAATACTGAATAGAAATAGTAATAATGGAATATTATTAAGCATAAAGAAGAATATTCTCATCTTGATATAGTGTATCCACAAAAATTATCTATAGCAAATAGCATACTTGATGATTTATTAAAAACGTTTCATTTCGGAAATTAAAACAAAGACATGAAAGACTACTACCACTATTTGCATTCAATATTGTACTGGAGATTCTACAGTAACAGTAAAGAAAAAATTAGTTTAAAAATTGCAGTGGGGGGTGCATGCATGGCTCAGTCTGTTGAGTGTCTGACTCCTGATTTTGGCTCAGGTCATCATTTCAGGGGGAGTGAGATCCAGCCCCGCATCAGGCTTCATACTCAGCTCAGGTCTGCTTGAGAGTCTCTCTTTCCACCTCTCACCCTCCCACTGCTCACATTCTCTCTCTCTAAAATAAATAAATAAATCTTAAAAAAAAAAGAGTTACAGGCACCTGGGTGGCTCAGCTGATTAAGCGTCTGTCTTCAGCTGACGTCATGATCACAGGATCCTGGGATTGAGGCCCACATTGGGCTCTTTGCTTGGCGTCAGGGAAGGGGGTGTCTGCTTCTCCCTATCACTCTCCCTCTGTGTTTGCTCTCTCTCTCAAATAAAAAATCTTAAAAAAATAATTGCAATAGAAGTAAAAATAATAATCATTGTAGATGATATGATTATTGATATTATTTTTGACCCCCAAATATCCTACAGAATGCAAAAAAAGTATTGATATTATTAGAAAAGATTGTTGTGTAATAAAATAATCAACTTATAATCCATGTCATTATACCAATAACAGACAGAAAACATTTAAAGGGATATGTATTATTATAGCTACAAAATAGATTATATGTGTATTACTAAATAAATAAGAAATGTGTAATACCTTTTTGAAGAAAATGATAAAATCTTATTCAGAAAAATTAAATCAGTCCTAGGTCACCTAATAGATTCACATTAATAAATGTTGATAGAAGGACTCAGTATCATAAACATTTTTCTACTGGACTAATAGAGAATTAATAGTTTATTATAGTTCAGAGATTACTAATAAAATCCCAAAATTTATATTTTGAACTTTAGCAACTTGATTCTATATGTGAACTGTCAGTGTCAAGAGTAACCATGATATAATGAGTTTGCCCTGTGAAATATTGATATTTCAACTTTAATACTTATTCTGTTATTGGCTCAGGGATAGAGAAACTAGAGAAGCAGAGTTGATAAGTAACATTCAGTGAACCACTAAAGTCAGCAGGAAAATGATGGATTACTCAATAAATGGTAGTAAGACCAATGACAAAGCCTTTGGAAACAAAATAAATTAGATCACAATACTGGCTCATAAACAGAAAACACCTGACAATGAATTTATGTCTAAAATATGAAAGGCAAAACCTTAACACTTTAAAAAGTAAGTTTAGAAAACTATATATATTTTTAAATATTTTATTTATTTATTTGACAGAGAGAAACACAGCTAGAGAGAGAACACTAGCAGGGGGAGTGAGAGAAGGAGAAGCTGGCTTCCCCCTGAGCAGGGAGCCAGATGTGGGGCTTGATCCCAGGTCTCCAGGATCATGACCTGAGCAAAAGACAGTTGCTTAACCAACTGAGCCACCCAGGTGCCCCAGGAAACTATGTTTTTTTAGTCTGGGATAAAGAAGAATAAAAAAATAAGATTTGAAAACTGCATAACCAAATAGAAAGATTAGTACATTGGATTTTATTAAACATAAGAATTTCTGTGCAAAGCAAAGCAAGTGAGACCACTTAGTACCCACAGCCAGCTTTCTTGCACTCTATAATCCAGTTGGGACAGGAATAGAACAATGATAGCAAAACAAACAAACAAACAAACAAAAACCTTGAAATGTGAAGTTTAAACTTTAAAACATAAAGCTTAGGAATTTGATCATTTGAAATATCACACATCTATTCATACATGTATCAGTTAGGATACTTTACCTATTTCATCAGCAGATTTCCGGAGGTAGGCAGTCCCAGGAATGGCCAGTTTCATTGCCCAACACTATCAAGGTTTGATTCAATTCCTCTAATAACATTCCCTAAATTTTACCTCTTCAGATAGCAGGATTGTTGTCTTGGTTTAAAGCATCACATTCCTTGTAGTACAATGTCTAAAGGGAAAGAAAGTGAATTGAATGTTCTGAAGAGGGTAGACTGACTAATCTATTACAAACCTGTCATGATTTTAATGGTACCAAGATACTTTCAGAGTAGTTATGAGACACCTGAACTAGGTACTTTTTAAAAAAAGGATTATACTACAACTTTGTTCATATTTCTACTCATTGGATTTAAAGTACAAAATGAGAAAGAGTTGTTCTGCATTATGCTTGGGGAAGGGCTTGATGTTCCTGGGGTGGCAGAAAATCTTAAATAGAGAAATGGAAATCAGTGATATTGGGCATTTTGTGTGGCAGCAAAAATATTATATATTTGGCAGAGAAACAGCTTTATGGAATAATAAGATCTACTGTGGATTATTTATTCTACTTACATAAGTAGTGCTAAGTATATTATTGTAGAATAGCTTAAAAATATAGAAATGTAATAGCCAAGTTATGGAATGGGTAAATAAGATGTGGCATATATGTATGTATACACACACACTCACACACACACACACACACACACATACACACACACAGTACTACTACTACTACTACTACTACTACTACTACTACTACTACTCATCCATAAAAAGGAATGAAATCTTGCCATTTTCAACAACATGGATCTGTCTAGAGGATATAATGCTAAGCCAAATAAGTGAGTCAGAGAAAGACAAATACCAGATGATTTCACTCATATGTGGAATTAAGAACAAAACAGAGAGAGAGAAAGAGAGAGAAACAAACAAAAAACCCAGAATCTTAACTGTAGAGAACAAACTGGTGATTGTCAGAGGAGAGCTAGATGGGGAGATGGGTGAAAAAGGTGAAGCAATTAAGAGTACACTTATCATGAGCACTGATGAGCATATGTTGAATCACTTGTTGAAACTAATGAAACACTGTATGTTAATTATACCTGAATAAAAAAAATATAGAAATACACGATTAAAAAGCCATTTTTCAAACAAAGACTACCATTGTTGACAGTTTAGCATGTATACTTACTGATCTTTCTCATGAATATTTATTGTAAATATACAAATTTAAAAATTAAGTGGATTGTTCAATCAGTTCAGTGTATGCCTTCAGCTCAGGTTATGCTTTTAAGGTCCTGGGATGAAGCCCCATATTAGGCACCCTGCTCAGCAGGGAGCCTGTTTCTCCCTCTCCTTCTGTTCCTCCCCTCCTGCTCATGCCCACACACTCTCTCAAATAGATAAAATCTTTAGAAACAATTAAGAGTGATCATACTATATGTATGGTCCTGTAAAATTCTTTATTTTAACAATATGAGTTAAATGTCTTTTCTTATAAGTCATATGGATTTACCTTGCTCTTCAACTGTTGCATAGTACACCATACAATGAGTATTCCAACACATTTAAAATATTTATAATGTATGTCTAACTTTCTATTTCAAATAATAATGTAAAAATCCAACCTTGTGCATATGCCCCTATGCTTCTGTGTTTCTTTGTGGAATGGATATCTAGAAGTCAATTACTGATTGAAGTATATATTCCTTTAATTTTTTGCAAAATTTGTCCTTTTACTTTCTAAAATGTCATGGTTAATACATTTTCCTACAAACAGTACAAAGGAAAATTGTTTTTCCCCCTTTTGTCAAAACTAGGTATCTTTTTAATTGTTGCCATTATGTTACATAAAAAAAAACTATAGGTCATTTTTATTTAATATACATTTCCCTGGCTTTTAGTAATATTGAGCATCTTTTTTTTTAAGATTTTATTTATTTATTTGGCAGAGAAAGAGATCACACGTAGGCAGAGAGGCAGGCAGAGAGATGAAGAAGCAGGCTCCCTGCGGAGCAGAGAGCCTGATGCGGGCCTCAATCCCAGAACCCTGAGATCATGACCTGAACCAAAGGCAGAGGCTTTAACCGTCTGAGCCACGCAGGTGCCCTGAGCATCTTTTTATATATTTTTTATATTTAAATTGCCTCTATCCTCTTTATTCATTTTTCAATTAAATTCAATTTTACTTACTGACTTTTAGTTTTTTAATATTCTGAATAATATTTTTTCTATATTCTTTTATAAATGTTTTCTTCAGACTGACTTGCCTTTTGACTTCATGGCATTTTGCACAAAAGTTCTAATTAGTATGCCTATAATTTTTTAATCATTATATCTTTAGGTGTTGGGGTTTGTATCTAGCTTAAAAATGTCTTCCCATTACAAACTATAATTAAATTCTCCTGCATAGTTTCATTTTAAATACAATTTTGTTTTTTCTTTGAACAATCAGTTGTTACAAGTAGATCTGGAAGTCATTTTTGTAAATGATATGAAAGTGATTTAAGCATGTTCTAAGCAAATGAATAAACCATTATCTTTTCTCCAATGGCCTGATGATAGTAATTGATGTCTTCTGATGATGATAATGATGATGACAACAATATCTTTTGTTGCTACCTAGGATAGTTTAGCCTTTCAAGTGTTTTGTGTGAATTAAGTAATTTAATTATAAAAACAAGTAGGTAGTGTTATTATCCCCATTTTACACATTAGGAAATCAAAGTTCAGTGAGATTAAGTAATTCTCCCAAGGTGACACAGCCAGTTAGTGTCAGAATCAGATTGGAACCTAGTCAGCTGGCTCTAGAATGCATACTCTTAGCTATCAGGCTATGTTTATAATAGTCTAAATTCCAATAATAATAGGTCTCTTTTCTGTTCTAAGCACTTATTTTGTTGCTCTATTCCTATGTTAATGTAGGCTACTTTAGTTATTCTGAATTCAAGATCATTGGTATATGGTAGGGCACATCCCAAATTAATCTCTATCTAATATTACAGTATTTTTACATAAGAACATAATCTATTCACTGATTTTGGCTTTTTAAAATTGGTTCGGTTCCTAACAATGTTTCTTTTCTGGGCATCCTGGTGGCTCAGTCATTAAGCATCTACCTTCCACTCATGTCATGATCCCAGGGTCTTGGGATGGAGTCCTGCATTGACCTCTCTGCTTGGCAGGAGGTCTGCTTCTCCTTCTCTCACTCCCTCTGTGTGTGTTCCCCCTCTCACTGTATCTTTCTCTCTGTCAAATAAATAAAAAAAATCTTTAAAAAAACAACAACGTTTCTTTTCTTCCTTTTTTTTTTGTTATAGTCTTGCACTTATCTTTTGGTTTTATTTTCAGGTATTCCAAAATAATTGTTTCAATTAAAAACAGCATATTCTCAAATATATTTTCTAATTATGTATTATTATGTATGAAAACTATATTTAGTTGGTTTTCATCTCTGCCATGTAGCTGAATGATCTTGTAAATTGTTTTTCTAATTTACTAAATATGAATAGTTTAAATGAATAATTTAAAAAAGAAAGGCACAGTGTGGTTTTGATTTGAATTTCCTTGATAGCTAGTGATGTTGAACATTTTTTCATGTGTCTGTTAGCCATTTGTATATCTCGTATGTACCACCTTACACCAGTCAGAATGGCCAAAGTAACAAGACAGGAAGCAACAAGTGTTGGAGAGTCTGCGGAGGAAAGGGAACCCTCTTACACCAACTGCAAGTTGGTGCAGCTGCTTTGGAAAACAGTGTGGAGATTCCTTAAAAAATTAGAAATAGAGCTTCCCTATGACCCTGCAATTGAACTTCTGTGTATTTACCCCAAAGATACAGATGTAGTGAAAAGAAGGGGCTTAGGTACCTCAATGTTCATTGCAGCAATGGCCACAATCGCCAAACTGTGGAAAGAGCCAAGGTGCCCTTGAACAGATGAATGGATAAAGAAGATGGGTCCATATATACATTGGAATACTACTCCTCCATCAGAAAGGATGAATATCCAACTTTTGTAGCAACATGGACTGGATTGGAAGAGATTATGCTGAGTGAAATAAGCCAAGTAGAGAAAGTCAAGTATCACATGGTTTCACTTACTTGCGGTGCATAAGGGGAAATATAGAGGACAGTAGGAGAAGGAAAGGAAATGGGAAGTAGGGTAATTCGGGGAGAGAAATGGAACATGAGAGACTTTGGACTCAGAAATAAACTGAGGGTCTTGGAGGGAGGGGGTGGGGCATGGGAGAGCCTGATGGTGGGTACTGAGGGCATGTATTGCGTGGAGCACTGGCTGTGGGGCATAAATAAACAATGAATCTTGGAACACTGAAAAAATAAAATACATTTAAAAAAAAGAAAAGAAAGGCACAGAGGACTATTATGTTCCTTGAATCTACCCATTAAAGTAACTAAATTTTATATATTTTGAACTAGCCCATGTGGGTGTGAAACAATTTTCTTCACTTGAATATTTTTCTTTTCTTTCTTTTTTTCTTTGTTTTGTCTTTTGCACAAAATCTCTAAGAAAAAAATTACGTGTCAATTTACATTATTATGGTAATTTCAAATCTTGCTTAAGCAACTAAAAAGTGTCTCACTCAAAGTGAAAACATCAGCATTATGCAATGATTTCTTTATGATTTGTCAGTCTCAGCATCTTTAAAAGGCAAAATCTTCATACCATAAATGTCATTGGTTTGAGATAACCTAAAGAATATTTCATCTAAAGTACACACACACACACAAACACACACACATATACACACACAGACAAATGCATGCATGTACTGCTTTAATGTACACCTCTGAAGCATGAAGAACAAAATCAGCAAACAACAAACTGGTGACAGCCATCATAAATGAAATGCTCCATTTTGACCCAGAGCATCTTGTCAGGAAAAGACAACTAGCTTAACAGCAGGTTTTAGTGGTTTATAAAAATATGCTACTGTTATAAATGTTTTTTCTCCATCAGTGTCCATGGTTCTTGGTCACATTGCTTCAAAAAGTGAAAAGGTAGACCAGACAGAGTGGTGGACAGCAAAGCAAGGTTTACTGAATAACAGCAAAGTGATATTAGAAAGGTCCCCAGGAAGGAGGGGACCTGAGAGGGTTGCCACTGAATTGTCTATGTCTAGGATTTTTATGGGCTTGTTTGCAGGCTGTTTTAATTTGATTAACCCTCCCTGCACCTGTCATCCAATCCGATTTTTGACACATGGGAAAGAGTGGAGGGTTCCTTTAGGGTGGTTTCCTCTTAGAGTGGGGGAGGGGGGACTTATCTCTAACCTGCCTGCCTTCCAGCTATCCTTCATCACTACCTTTGCAGAATACCCCAAACTTGATAGTGTTCCTATACATTGCTATTTTTAAAATCCTTACCATGAAATGATAGTTTTTTAAAAAATATTTTATTTATTTCTTTGACAGGGAGAAACACAGCTAAAGAGGGAACACAACCATGGGGCATGAGATAGGGAGAAGCAGGCTTCCTATTGAACTGGGAGCCCAGTGTGGGGCTCAATCCCAGGACCCTGGGATCATGACCTGAGCCAAAGGCAGATGCTTAATGACTGAGCCACTCAGGTACCCCACAGTGATAGTAGTTTAAATCAGAAATATTTCAGAGAAAATTAAAACAACATGCAGTGCCTAATAAAAGGAGTATATACATCTGAACTCTAGCAAGGGACTTATTAATATTTCCCTTAAAACAACTTATTTCTATCTTCAGATTATTAAAGGCTATTACTAATGCAGAACTGATGATACAGCTTTGAATAGAGTAGATCAAAATCAATTAAAACAGTATCTTCAAATCAAAGGGAAGGAATCATTTGTTAAGGGGAGCAAATTAGAGAGGACGAGGCAGATACTGGAGTTGAGGGATAATATGGTAGATTAATGGAAGTGTGTATACCAGGGAAACAACAGATAGAAAAGAGGAAGCAAATGGGAGAGAGAACTTGGAAAAAAATAAAGTGGGTTACTTGTGATGATTAGATGGGTACAAAGAAGCAAGTTCAAAAGCTAAGTTGAAAGACAAGTTTCTATCATTTATATAAAAAAAATTGTATTAGACAAGGCCACCCCTTTTTATTCAAGACACTATAAAGAGAATGAAGTCTTATTGGAAAAGAAATTTTTTCTTAATTTCCTCAACAAGGTACATTATAAGTTATGTTTTCCCCATATAATGCAATTATTTTAGCTTTTGTAAAAGAAAATATTCAAGCATATTTAGTTGTAAACCAGCTGATAAAACTATGTATTGTAAAACCCATCTAAAAAATATGTTTTGTATGTAAGTAAAGTGTAAAATATGTTGATACCCCCCAAAAAACCCAAACCTCCACACATCTGATGACCCATAGAAATTATACAAAATATGTACAAATGGAGGAGGAGCAAGATGGCAGAGGAGTAGGAGACCTAGCTATCATTGGGTCCCAGGAGTTCAGCTAGATAGTTATAAAACCAGTCAAAACACCTACAAACTCAACAGGAGATCAAGAGAAGAAGAGTAGTAATTTTAGGAACAGAAAAGTGACCACTTTCTGGGTGGTAGGACTTGCAGAGAAGTGAGTTGGAAATGACATTTGGGAAGACAGACTGCAGGGGGAGGGGCTGGTTCCTGGCCAGCAGTAGAGCAATGGAGCACAAAATTGGAACATTATGCAGACTGCTCCACTGAGGGAGGTAGCCCCAGAGGCTAAGCAGGAGGTGTAACCCTTGCTGAGACAGTGTGGTCTTGGGACCCATAAGATTACTGAAGGACCTAGGGTGCCAGAGCATGGCAGAACTCCCAGGTATTGGAGTGGGGAAGCCGGCTAGAGAGAAAGCCAAGGAGTGGGCTCTATGTTTAGAGTACCTTAAACTGTGATCCAAGGTACAGTAGGGCTACTGCTCTTGGAGCAGGGACCCCACAAGTGGCAGATATGGGGAGACCCCTCTCCTTCCTCAACCAGGAGGAGCAGTGCGGGGTTTGGAGACTACAAACAGGGCCCAGCCCCAGAGATAGGAATTCTTAGTCACAGGCTGGGTTGGAGAACAGGGAGACAAGCATGATTGATGGCTTTTCTCTGAGGGCACACTGAGGAGTGGGGGCCTGAGCTCTCAGCTCCTCTGGACCAGAGACTGGGAGGCTGCCATCTTCATTCCCATCCTCCAAAGCTGTATGGAAAGTGTTCAGGGAACAAAAGCTCCTGAGAATGAACCTGAGCAGATTGGTTGGCCTGGTCCCTGGTGAGGGTGGGGCAATTCCACCTCAAGCAAAGACATTTGAGAATCAATACAATAGGCCCCTCCCCCAGAAGATCAGCAAGAACACGCAGCCAAGACCAAGTTCACCAATCAATGAGAACTGCAGAACTTGAGAACTAGGTCAACGCACCACATAGAGTTCATGGCTTTCCCCCCGTGATTCTTAGTCTCTCAAAGTTAATTTTTTTAAATTTTTTTCTTATTCTATTTTTTAATTTTTTTCTCTTTCCAGGCACCTGGGTGGCTCAGTGGGTTAAAGCCTCTGCCTTCAGCTCAGGTCATGATGTCAGGGTCCTGAGATCGAGGCCCACGTCGGGCTCTCTGCTCAGCGGGGAGCCTGCTTCCCCCTATCTGTATGCCTGCCTCTCTGCCTACTTGTGATCTCTCTCTCTCTGTTAATAAATGAGTAAAATCTTAAAAAAAAAATAAAATTTTTTTTCTCTTTCTTATTTTAACACTAAACTATTTTATATTATCAGTAACTTTTTAAAAAATCTTAAAATTTTCATTGTTTTAGTCATAGTCTATCACTTCATTGTATTTAAGTTTATTTTTTGTATACAGATAGGTTTTTTTTTTTTTTTAATTTTGAGATGCAGTTTCTTCTAATAGATAAAAATATAACCTAAATCTAGTGCATGGCTTTGTTCTAGTCTCCAGCCTCATCACATTCTTTCCTCTTTTTTTTTTTCTTTTTTCTTTTTCAACCAACCTCTTATCTTATCAGTTCCTTTTTTAGAATCTCTTTTAATTTTCATCTTTACAATCACAGTCCATCCCTTCATTATATATATCCTTATTTTTGTACATATATAAGTTTTTCTTTCTTTAAAATTTTGAGAGGCAGGTTCTCCTAACAGCCCAAAATAAGTGTGTGGCTCTGTTCTATTTACTAGCATATATATGTGCTGAGAGAGAAAGAGAGAGAGAGAGAGAGAGAAAGAGATACAGATTTTTTGTTGTTGTTTCTTCTCTTCCCAGTTTTGAATCTCTTCTGATTTGGTTAGTGTATATTTTTCTGGGGTCATGACTACCATTTTAGTATTTTGTTCTCTCATTCATCTATTCTTGTCTGGATAAAATGACAAACCAGAAAAACTCACCTCAAAAACAAAAAAAAGAACAAGAGGCAGTACTGACAGCTAGGGACCTAATCAACAGGGACATTAATATGTCAGAACTAGAGCTCAGAATGACAATTATCAAGGTCTTAGATGGGCTCAAAGAAAGCATAGAAGATACTAGAAAATCCCTTTTTGGAGAAATAAAATCCCTTTCTAGAGAAATAAAGGAACTAAAATCTAACCAAGTTGAAATAAAAAAAAAAAGCTATTAATGAGGTGCAATAAAAATGGAGGCTCTTACTGCCAGGATAAATGAGACAGAAGAGAGAATTAGTGATATAAAAGACTAATGATGGAAAATAAAGAAGACAAGAGATCTGTAACTTACAATGACAGAAATATTAGATTGGCAGCAGATCTATCCACAGAGACCTGGCAGGCCAGAAAGGACTGGCATGATATATTCAGAGCACTAAGTAAGAAAAAATATGCAGCAACGAATACTATATACAGCTAGGCTATCATTGAAAATAGAGAGATAAAAAGCTTCCAGAATGAAGAAAAACTAAAAGATTTTACAAACACCAAACCAGCCCTACTGGAAATATTGAAAGGGGTCGTCTAAGCAAAGAGAGAGCCTAAAAGTAACAGACCAAAACGTAACATATAGTAACAGTTACCTTACAGGCAATACAATGGCACTAAATTCATCTTTCAACAGTTACCCTGAATATAAATAGGCTAAATGCCCCAATCAAAAGACACAGGGTATCAGAATGGATTAAAAAAACAAGACCCATCGATATGCTGTCTCCAGGAAACTCATTTTATTTTACTTATTATTATTATTATTTTTTAAAAAGATACCTTTCTCTTTTTTTTGTTAAGATTTTATTTATTTGACAGAGACAAACACAGCCAGAGAGGGAACACAAGCAGGGGGAGTGAGAAAGGGAGAAGCAGGCTTCCCGCCGAGCAGGGAGTCCGATGTGGGATTATGACCTGAGCCGAAGGCAGTCGCTTAATCAACTGAGCCACCCAGGCGCCCCACCAGGAAACTCATTTTAGACCCAAAGACACCTCCAGATTTAAAGTGAGGGGGAAAAAAGAAATTTACCATGCCAATGGGCATAAGAAAAAAGCTGGGGTGGCAGTCCTTATATCAGACAAATTAGATTTTAAGTCAAAGACTATAATAAGAGATTGGGAAGGACACTATGTCATATTAAAGTGTTTGTCCAACAAGAAGATCTAACAATTTTAAGTATCTATGCTCCTAACATGGGAGCAGCCAATCATATAAACTAATTAATGATTAAATGAAAGAGACACATTGACAATAATATAGTAGTATGGGAATTTAACACTTTCCTCATTGAAATGGACAGATTATCCAAGTAAAAGATCAATAAGGAAATAAAGGCTTTAAATGACACACTGGACCAGATAGACTTCACAAATATATTCAGAACATTCCACCCCAAATCAACAGAATACATATTCTTCTCTAGTGCACATGGAACATTCTCCAGACTAGATCACATCCTGGGACACAAATCAGGTCTCAATTGGTACCAAAAGATTGCAATTGTTCCCTGTATATTTTCAGACCACAATGCTTTGAAACTAGAACTTAACCACAAGAGAAAAGTTGGAAAGAACTCATACATGGAGGCTAAAGAGTATCCTACTAAAGAATGAATGAGTCAACCAGGAAATTAAAGAAGAATTTAAAAAATTCATGGAAATAAATTAAAATGAAAGCACAACTGCTTGAAATCTTTGTGACATAGCAAAGGCGGTCTTGAGAGGAAATTATGTAACAGTACAAGCCTATCTCAAGAAACAAGAAAGATCTCAAGTACACAACCTAACCCTACACCACAGAAGCTGGAGAAAGTGCAGAAAAGAAAGCCTAAACCCAGCAGGAGAAGAGAAATCATGAAGAACAGAGCAGAAATCAATGAAATAGAAACCAAAAGAACAGTGGAACAAATCAATGAAACTAGGAGCTGGTTTTTGAAAGAATTAGCAAAATCAATAAATCCCTGGCCAGACTTATCAAAAAGAAAAGAGAAAGGACCCAAGTTAATAAAATCATGAATGAAAGAAGAGAGATCACAACCAACATCGAAGAAATGCAAACAATTACAAGAACATATTATGAGCAACTATTCACCAGAATATTTGATAATCTGGAAGAAATGGATGCATTCCTAGAGACATACAAACTGCCAAAACTGAACTAGGAAGAAATAGAAAGCCTGAACAGACCCATAACCACTAATGAGAATGAAGCAGTCATCAAAAATCTCCCAAAAAATAAGTGCCCAGGGCCAGGTGGCTTCCCAGAGGAATTCTATCAAACATTTGAAGAAGAATTAATACCTATTCTCCTGAAACTGTTCTGAAAAATAGAAATGGAAGGAAAACTTCCAAACTCATTTTATGAGGTCAGTATTACCTTGATCCTCAAAATAGATAAAGACCCCATCAAAAAGGAGAATTACAGACCAATATCCTTGATGAACACGGATGCAAAAATTCTCACCGAAATATTGGCCAATAGGATCCAACAGTACATTAAAAGGATTATTCACCAAAACCAAATGGGATTTATTCCTAGGTTGCAAGTTTGTTGCAATATCCACAAATCAATCAAGGTGATACAATTCATTAATAAAAGAAAGAAGAAGAGCCATACGATATTCTCAATAAGTGCTGAAAAAGTATTTAACAAAGTACAGTATCCCTTCTTGATCAAAACTCTTTACAGTGTAGGGATAGAGGGTATATACCTCAATATCATCAAAGGCATCTATGAAATACCCACAGTGAATATCATTCTCAATGGGGAAAAACTGAGAACTTTTCCCCTAAGATCAAGAACATGCCAGGACTTTCCACTATCACCACTGCTATTTAACATAGTACTAGAAGGCTTAGCCTCAGCAATCAGACAACAAAAAGAAATAAAAGGCATCCAAACCAGCAAAGAAGAAATCAAAACTCTCACTCTTTGCAGATGATATGATACTTTATGTTGAAAACCCAAAGACTCCCCTCCAAAACTGTTAGAACTCATACAGGAATTCAATAAAGTTACAGGATATAAGATCAATGCACAGAAATCAGTTGCATTTCTATATACCAACAGCAAGGCAGAAAAAAGAGAAATTAAGGGGTCAATCCCATTTACAACTGCACTGAAAACCATAAGATACCTAAGAATAGACTTAACCAAAGAGGTGAAGCATCTGTACTCAAAAAACTATAAAATACTCATGAAAGAAATCGAGGAAGACACAAAGAAATGGAAAAGCATTCCATGCTCATGGACTGGAAGAACAAATATTGTGAAAATTGATATAAATCAATCTACACATTTAACGCAATCCCTATCAAAATACTGGTCAATTTTTTCAAAGAAATGGAACAAATAATTCTAAAATTTATATGGAACCAGAAAAGACCCTGAATAACCAAAGGAATATTGAAAAAGAAATCCAAAGTTGATGACATCACAATTCCAGACTTCAAGCTCTATTACAAAGCTATAATCATCAAGACACTATGGTACTGGCACAAAAACAGACACATAGATTAGTGGAACAGAATAGAGAGCCCAGAAATGGACCCTCAATTCTATGGTCAACTAATCTTCAACAAAGGAGGAAAGAATATCCAATGGGAAAAGACAGTCTCTTCAACAAATGGTGCTGTGAAAATTGGACAGCTACATGCGGAAGAATGAAACTGGACCATTTCCTTATGTCACACACAAAAATAGACTCAAAATAGATGAAAGACTTCAATGTGAGACAGGAATCCACAAAAATCCTTGAGGAGAATGCAGGCATCAACCTTTTCAACCTCAACCTCAGCAACTTCTTCCTAGAAACATCGTGAAAG
>PITA01007932.1:22995-89075 GCA_004023965.1 Spilogale gracilis
CACACTCCTTTTCCAAAAGCATTTTAAAATACTGTAAGATGTTTTTTAATATCCTTGTTTGTTTGTTTGTTTTAGAGAGAGCAAGCTGGTGCGAGTGGGGGAGAGGGGCAGAGGGTGAGGATTTTAAGCAGGTTCCTCACCAAGCACAGAGCCAGACACAGGTCTCAATCTCATGACCCTGAGATCATGACCTGAACCAAAATCAAAAGTGAGACACTCCACCAATGGAGCCACCCAGGCACCCCATACTCATGTATATTTTATAACTTTCCCACATTATTTATTTATTTATTTGAAATTCAAAGGAAATTAAGTAAGATCAAGCTCCTGCTTTCAGGTTTACATACTACAGTATAACTAACATGCACTTCTAAGACACTATAAATGTACATGCAAATGTGGCTCCTGCTGATCTTATGCAGGTGCTAAGGAAATTCACTGGAAAGGCACTTAGGGTAAATATCATGGAATATGAAAAATCAAGCTAGCTTGAGCCATCTATTGAATTCCCCTGGCTGATATGATCTCTTCCCCCTTTAATCCTGATGTCTTGTTCTTTTCATTTCATCTTTTAGCATCTACTGAAAATCTCTTATATCCCAACTGTGGAATTGTAACAACACTCAGTGAACTTTCGGCCCATGTTACACAATTCTTGAGAATAAGGGTCATGTTTTGTTCATAGTTATATCACTGTTGTATTCTATTCTATTCTATTCTATTCTATTCTATTCTATTCTATTCTATTCACCATTCCCTGTTCACAAAGGTAATTTATTCATAAATATTTGCATATTTCAATTATATTGTTATGTTATACAAATAAATATACTATTTTTCTTCTATAGATTATTAGAAATGTATGAAGAATCTTACATGCTTTTATATCCTCCTAGTTTCTAGGTCAGGACTTTGCAAATATTATAATTTTCATAAATATTCTCAACTGAATGAGTGTTGTGGCTTGGCAGGTGGAGCAAAACAAAGGAAGTAGGAGATACAGACAGGTAGGGAAGGAACCAAAGCGAAAGATGTAGAATCTTTGTTAAGAGTAGTTGGTAGCTTCAGCGCTTCTCCAATATCAGTTAGTAGAAACTCAGTCTTTCCAGTCATTTATTTTAAAATCTTTGACTCTTCTCTTTCTCCTCACTATCACCTCAAGCAATCAAGCAGTCCTGTCAGTTCTAAATACATGCATTCCAAATAGACCTATTTCTCATCACTCACCGTTCATCACTGCAGCCCAAAGGAAAATCATTACTTGCCAGAAAGGATCTCCCTGCCTCTACCTTTGTTCTCTTCCTTTTATGAGTAATGTTCACATGGTGGCCAGAGTGATCTTTTCAATTATAAGTCAGAGCATATCACTCTCTGCTCAACCCTTAAAAATGGCTTCCCAACTCTCCCAAAGCAAAACCCATGGCATGTATGTGGCATGGGCAGTCCTATATGCTCTGGATCCCCTGTTCTCTCTGTCCTGTCTTCTTTCCACTCTCCCTTTACACTAGCTTCTTTGCTCTTCCTTAAATACTACACACACATCCATGACTCACGATTTTTGAAGAATTCTTTCCACTCTGTTAAGAAGGCTTTTCCCCGAGTGCTACCTGGTTGGCTCAGTCTATTGAGTGTCAGACCCTTGGTTTGGCTCAGGCCTGTGATCTAGCCTGCACTGGAGCTCTGCACTTGGCATGAAGTCAGCTTCAGATTCTCTCTCTCTGTCCCTCCCACTCACTCTCATTCTCTCTCAAATACATAAATAAATACTTAAAAACTTGACATTAAAAAAAGATTTCATGCATTTATTTGAGAGAGATAAAGAGAGCATAAGTTGTAGGGAGGGGCAGAGGAAGAGAGACAAGCATCTCCCATCCCCCCGACTTGGGTCCCTATCCCAGGTTCTGAGATCGTGACCTGAGCCAAAGTCAGGTGCTTAGCCAACTGAGCTACTCATACGCCCCAATGCATAAAATGTTAAAATTAAAAAATTAAAAAATAAGGCTCTTCTCCAAAATAGTAGCTTGCTTCATCTTCATATCTCTTCTGGTCTTTTTCAAATGCCACTTTTTCTGACTATCCCAACATTTTGACTTCTTTATACCAGTGTATGTCCATTCAACAATCTCTGCCTTTTCTGTTGTGCTTTAGTATTTTCTTCATAGCACTTAGTTCCATCTAACAGTTTCTGTATTAACTGATAGGGTTTTTTTTTTATTGCAATGACATAGAAAAGAATGAATGAAAACATAAAATTTATTGTCTTAAAGGACTTTTTCAAACCATGTTTTAATTTTGTATTTTATATTCCTCTTCTGCATATAAGACAGCTATAATTTTACCTGTATATTAATTAGCAGAGGAGTGATTCTGTACTGCTCCAAGTTAATTTAGGGTATGCTCCTGCTGGGTCTGAACAGGTTCTCTCTGGTCCTACCATACTTGCAAATGGGTACATTTTAATATCCTTTCAGAGATAGCACATTGGCTTTATGGATTCTCAAGGTCCTATGTTTTTACACTGAGATACAGAAAGAGAGAGAGAGAAAGACCTAAACTTGTTTACTGCTTTGTACTAAAACCCAATATCTTTTCTATTTTCTTTAATCTTAAATTTCGGAGAATGTAAGCAATATATCTACCCTATTAGTTTATAAGGGGGGAATCAAGAACACTATAGGTTAATGGAATAAACACATACCACTCACCTGGCCTTCAAAACCTGTAGCATAACATCTGGAAGGGCTGAGCCAGCTACTCTCATAAGACTGAAGTGATGGTTGTGAGAAGTAATTTCCATTTGCAAAGCGCTGGGCATATCTGGGGAGGTACATCCCTTCGAGATTCTAATTGTTGCTATTGGATCATAAGCTTTTAACTTATTCTCCCTATTTTGGGAGAATTACATACCATGGTATTATCATATACCATGGAAGATAAAGTTCAGCCGATATTAGGGTAAGGACTTAAACCGCTTGGTTACAATTTTGAATGGACAGAGTTAAGCCACCACTTTGATTAGTAAGAATTCTTTTGGTCAAAGTGTTGATAACTCAATTCAAACTATCTGTGCAAAAAGGAGGACACTCTGTTGTCAAATGTGGTTAAAGAAATGCAACTTATCAAGCTCTGGGAGGGCAGGCCCATCATGTGACCAAGGCCAGGAACAGCTGGAACTGGATATGTGAACACTACAAGGACTCAACCTTGGACCCTTGTATCTGCTTCTCTGTTTTTTTTTTTTTTTTTTCCTACTTGAGACCTGCTTCCTGCCCTGCTTCTCCAGCATCTGCGGGGAAGTACTAGTTAGTTTTTCCCAATTCTAGTTTGAAAAAAATCCTGGGAAAAGATTCTGAGTTGCTTTTAGGTTCTAGGTTTACCCTTACCATATTCATCTGGACCAAGAGGTCATGATGTGGGGTCCTTCAAGAGAACCTGGAGTCTTCTGGTCATTCCATAAATGGGAAAATGGAGATGAGGCATAAGGAGGATAACTGACTCGTACAAGGTCACTCAGCTAGTACAATAGTATTTGATTAGTGTTTGTAGAAGTCATTAAATAAATATTAATTATCATTGGACTTGTGATCACTAAAAAAGAGCCATGTTGAAAGAGCCTGAAACAGCATCAAAACCAAGGGGAGCAATTTACATTTACTAGGTTTTGTGGTACCATCTAGTGGTAACCCAGGAAATTTCATCATTGTTCATATTTCACACTAGTAACTGAGGAAGTTTTGTTTTGCTTAATGTAATCTTTAAAAAGGCACAATAAATGGAAAATACATTTATAATTAACTATGTACACATTTTATGGGCCCAGTAAGAGAACAGCATATATATATTTATTTAATATTTATTCATTTATTTTCTTTTTCTAACGATTTATTTATTTATTAGAGAGAGAGAGAGAGAGAGAACGAGCATAGAGACAGGGAGAAACAGACTCCCTGCTGAGTAGAAATCCTAATGTAGGCGGTCTATCTCAGAACCCTGAGATCATGTCTGGAGCCAAAGGCAGAGCTTAACCAACTGAGCCACCAAGGTTCTCCTTATTTATTTTAGAGAGCAAGGGAGAGATAGCATGCACGAGAGTGGAGCGAGGGGCAGAGGGAGAGAATCTTCAAGCCAACTCCTGGCTGAGTGCAGACAGCAACATGGGACTCAATCCCATGACCCATGAGACCACG
This sequence comes from Spilogale gracilis, assembly GCA_004023965.1. Lineage (NCBI taxonomy): Eukaryota > Metazoa > Chordata > Mammalia > Carnivora > Mephitidae > Spilogale > Spilogale gracilis. The sequence continues at coordinate 27,183 of PITA01007932.1, forward strand.
ACCTGAGCTGAAACCAAGAGTCTGCTACCCAACCAAATAAACCACCAACACACCCTAAGAACTACATATGTTTAATGGATTTTTCCAATTTATATTCAAGAAGCCAGCTTTCCAGTGCTGATGTTGACAATTACTTTGAAATTTTAAAAAATTGGGATAAATTTTCTTGTACAAAATAAACATTTTCTCTCAGCTGCTGTATAAAATGGGTCAGATTTCAAAATTTCCAACAGTCTAGTATGTGAGCCCTCTTTTTGGAAATAGTTGTTAATAAGAATGAAGTAAAAAGACAAGTGCTAGGGAACCCTCCTGAGGATGTTCTCACTTATCCCTCAGGAGGCACTGGAGCTGCTCCGGGGTTCGCTGCTAGGATAGGAGAGAGGGAGCCGCAGGGCACAGACCTGGCAGGTCAGCCTGCTTGTGAATCCACTCTGATACATTGCAGCCATGCTGTTCTCTTTTATAAATGCGATTTTCGATAATATGATTCTGACATTTTTTTTTATTTCTATGTATTACAGCACAATTTTAAGGTGAGGGAAACCTGATAGCCTTATATAAATATATTAACCATTTGACTGAAAAAGTTTTAAGATTATATTTAGTTCATCATTTGATGACTTTTAGTATAAACTTATACTCCTATTGCAGAAATATTTCATAGTGCACATGATCACCGGCATACTAGATGTAAAAGAAGAGATTTTACGTATGTTTACACATCTTTTTTTTTAAAGATTTTATTTATTTATTTGACGGAGAGAGAGAGATCATAAGTAGGCAGAGAGAGTGGAGGAAACAGGCTCCCCGCTGAGCAGAGAGCCCCATGCGGGCCTCGATCCCAGGACCCTGAGATCATGACCTGAGCCGAAGGCAGAGGCTTCAACCCACTGAACCACCCAGGCACCCTGAGATTTTACATATCTTTAGAGAGTTCACCAAGCATGCTCTATAAGATGAAATCAAGCCAGTATTCATAACTGGTTTTTTGTCGAGGTCATTCAAATCTTTATAAGCTCTACAAAGGGAAAAATCATGAGAAACTCAATGATTCAAACATGTTGATTTCTCACCTCGAAGTAAGAAGACTTGATCATATGTGGAAATATTATTATACCCTTTCCCCTAGTAAAAAGAGCTATTACTCCAGCTAGCTATTTAGTTTAATTTTCAATTCCTGTATCAACCACCAGCACGGGAGCAGTTTTTAATGGCATTGGTAAACTAAGTGCTATTGGATACAACTGATTTCATGAGATTTACAATAAGATACACTTTGAGAGTTAATCACACTTGTGTGGAAGCAAAAGATTTTTTCATTTTACTTATTTTTTTATTAGGCTCCATACCCAGCAAGGAGCCCAATGCAGAGCTTGAACCCTGAGACCAAGAGCCAGATGCTTAACTAAAAGCACCCAGGCACCCCTAAAAGTTGTTATTGTTGTTGCTGTTTTAATGGAGTCTTAAAACAAAATATTCCTGTAGTCATTAACATATTTCTTTGCAATAAATTCGTGAGTGATATATATCAGTGGTATATTTGGAACATTATTGGAACCATCTGGCTTCCTAGTAAGTAATTTTAAAATGTATCATGTGAACCATAATTTTCAAAATGTTTCACAGGCACTATAGAAAGCAGCAACGCTTGCCAACAATTTCCCCTTTAACTCATTATTCCGTTGTAGAGAAATTTGGAGACAACACAGAAATCTCCTGAAATTCACTGGGATTCAACATTTATCAACTTGGGGACCCTGAAAAAGTAGCATTTGGTCAGATTCTCCTGATGTGGAGAAGTGTGCTGGAGAGAGCTTTTCTGTATCCAAGCAGGATGAAGGTTTCTGGGCCATCTTAGGAGCATGTTAGGTAGCCTTACACAGGGAAGAAAATGAACGCTGTTGTTTACCTATTTTTCATGACAAAGCATAACTTACTGCTTTTCCGAATCATAGATTCTTCTAGACTGCCCTGCATGGCCCCTGGTCAAATGTTGCAGGGCAAACAATAGCGGGACCGTATTTGTGCAGAAGCTGAGAAAGTTGTAACTGAAGACTTTCAACAAAACTTGTGAGAACAGCTCTAGCTGCTCAGTCACAGCCCAACAACACAGTGTTCATTGACTTGGAATCAGAAAGTTCTCAATTTTAAGACCATCCAATAAATTCTGGATTTCAGTGGGTTCCCAATCCCATTTTTCTAATTTCACTCCCATGTTCAACAGGTTTTTTGGTTGGGTTTTGTTGTTGTTGTTGTTGTTGTTGTTTTGGTAACTAAAATCTATATGTCCATCATTAGCTTCTGTTCTTGGTGACATAATTTGATAAGCTTCTCTCAATCAGGGGTTATTCATCAATATTTTGTTCTAGTATTTCTTCAATTACATGTTTTCTTTCATTAACTCTTTCAAAAACTTTTTTCTTTTTTGCTTTGATGTACAATTTATTTTTCTGAGGTACTGATCTACCTTGACTTTTAGTTACTTAGGCCATACATTCATTATTCAATAGGGTAATCCAGGGAGAGAAATGAAACAACAGAGACTTTAGACACAGAAACAAACTGAGGGACTTGGAGGGGGGGTGGAGGGATGGGAGAGCCTGGTGGTGGGTACTGGGGGCACCTATTGCATGGAGCACTGGGTGTGGGGAATGGGGAATGAATCTTGGAACACTGGAAAAAAAAATTTAAGTAACAATTAAAAAAAAAAAACTGGTTTGAAAGTTCTTTTTTATTATATACCAAGTTGTTTCAAATATTTGGGTCAAATTCTGGTATTTTCTTTTCTGCTCCATTCATCTGTTTGTTCTTTATTCACTACCAATGTTTTGTTCACTTTTCTATTTTGTTTGGTTTTATATTTTATTTGTCTTATTTTTCTCAGATATAGGAAAGACTTGAATTTTTTGTTTTTATTCTAGGAACATACTGACATTCTAAACTCTCATCTGCATGGATAGTTTTTTATTTTATTTTCTTGAAATTTCTGGGTAAATTACTTTATTGCTTGTAAATAATAAATTTGATTCTCCTTTTTTCATACATATACCCTATTGATTTCTTTCTCTTTCCATCCCTCCCTCTCTTCTTCCCCTCCTTCTTTCTTTCATATTCCTTCCTTCCTTTCTCTCTTCCTCCTTCCCACCCTCCCTTTCTTTCTCTTCCTTCCTTCTTTTCTTCCATTCTTTCTTGGTTAAAACTTTTTAACGATGCTGAATAACAGGAAGCAATGGTGCAGTCTCATCTTATATTTTTTATGATTTTAATGTGATTAGCTGGATTTGTTTTTGCTCTCTTTTTCAATAAAGTTGAATATTTGTTCTTGGTCTCACTTTCCAGGGTACCATCTTGGCCAAGTGTAAGAAAGGAGTGATATAACCTGAGGACCAGTTCCTATAAGACATATTCAGGGTGAAGTTAAGAACTCCCTTTCCCCTCTTCACTCATCAGGGGCCTTGCTTCAGGTTAGGCTTCTCTGCACTCCTTTTACCCTGGAACTTAACTGTCTTTTCAGATCTTTCTGAAAACTCTCTATTGACTCTCCAGGTGTGCTAGTGAACTGCTGGATGGTTTTCCATTTACCAAGTTAATTCATCAGTATCATGTCTTTCAGAAATTGCTTGAAGTCACCCTTCTCTGATTTCTCTTAAATTTTTACAGTGGCTCCCCTGGAAAAATACTTGTTATTCAGAGATTGTGAATGGAAATTAAGTAAACAAAGCAGCTCAACCAACTAACTTGAAATAGTTAATGGTTCTTTTGAAAAATAAAATCTATCACGTTCAATTCTCAAGTGTCAAAACATAAGTGAAACGTCTCTTAAGTAATAAGGACAGATGGAAATAATACATTGAAACTCAGTTCCTCCTCACATCAGTGATGGTAGCTTGTTTTAAAATGTTATTCTGCTCAACTTCATTAACATTGAATTAAGAACAAAGTGAAATTATGAATATAAATCGGTTATCTTTCTCAATAAAAGTGAACACTAAGCATATGTGTTGAAAGAGTATTTTTTATTCAAATTACTCTATGAATTATTTTCCTTTTTTTTTTATGTTGGCAAATAAACTTCCTAAGAAACAGCACTGAATTTTAGATCAACACTGCATAGTAATTGGGGGGGAAAAATTCCTCTGTTATTACTCTCCCTGAATAACAAGTATTTTTCCAGGGGAGCCACTGTAGGTGTGTGCATATCAATGCCTGATTTTTCAACAGATTTGCTACTCTGATCTATGTTTCACAACATTAAGTCTCACTGTGTCTTTTACAGTGAAATGCCATTGTTTGAATTACATTTTTGGCAGGACAGTGCTGTTACATTCCCCAGGAATTGTGGGAAGTTGAAAAATAAGGGAAAGAAAGTTAGGCAAGAAGCTTATGCTTGGATTCTTGTTTTGGTGTGTGAAAAGTTTGCCCTTGATGAAAAATCTTCCAAAGCCTTGATGAAAAAGTTGAGCTTCTTACAACAGAGGGATACCACACAACATCAAGAAAAGTGCTTTTCTCAGTTGTTTCTATGCTTTTAAGCTTAGTTCAAAATTCAAAATGAGTTTGATTGCTGCCTACAATCTATACCACTGCATTCCACCCTTGTTCTCTTGCCCTCCTTCTTTAGATAGCTTATATTCTTATTTTGTTCCTTCAATGGAAAACAGCATTTTGATTCCTAACCAAACTTGTTCTGTCAGCACCCCATGATCAGAATCTCTCTGGTTTTTCTTTATTTATTCAACTACTTCTCTGTATTCTATGACTCAATTCCCTGGTTTCCTAGGTAAAAACCGGTTGATTTGGGTGCCTGGGTGGTTCAGATGGTTAAGCGTCTGCTTTCAGCTCAGGTCATGATCCCGGGGTCCTGGGATGGAACCCCATGTCAGGCTTCCAGCTCAGCAAGGGGTCTGCTTCTCCCCTTTCCTTCCCTCTGCCTCTGCCCTTGCTTGTTCTCTCTCTCAAATGAATAAATAAAATCTTTAAAGAAAAATTGGTCAATCTGTCAAACTACTTCTAGGTCTAGCCATAATCTCCTTTCTTTCTATGCTATAATCTCACATTAACTCACTATTGTGAATCTATATTAAATACGTGATAGTATGAGAGGTGTTATTTTTCAGGAGGGAATACTTGTTTGACGTCCGTGCCCTGAACAGCCTGGAGATTTACCCTAGCTCCCCTGTTTTCAGTGACACTGAAGCTGATATATGACCAAGGTGTTATCCAAATGTTATCTCCTCTTCTTCAGCTTCAAATGGAAGTTACTATCTCACAATTCTACAAAGACACCAAACACATAGTCTTTAATGACACAGACCTTGGTTGTAACATTCACCATTTTGTACCTTCTCAGGCGCTTGAAAATTCACTCCAAGGAGCGAACTGTGCGCCCCCTGCTGGCAAGTTGCCTCTCTGGTGGTGCCACTCTGCTGGTTGAGAGACGCATCTATTCCCTAGAACTGTTTCTTCTTCCATATGGCCAGAACCATCTCTAGCTCACTCTCCTGACTGATTCACTATTACAGCTTTTTAAAGTAGGGAACGTCTCTTGCAAACAAACGTGCCAGATGGAAGAACTATAATATTTGCAGTTAATGCATGGTTCCTTACAAGATTGAGTTGTGGCCTCATTTCCTGTCTTCTCTAAGGAAATAATTCAGTTGAGAAATAGTGAAGTAGCAAAGAGGCTTTATTGACGAAAGCAGAAGTAGACTTTCAGGAAGGAATAGCGGGCTGCCCTGCAGATGGCAAATGCGCTCTCCTCTTGTTGTCCAGTCCTATACAGACCCTTGATGGGTGGAGGTTCCTCAGGTTTCCTTCCTTTTATGATCGACAGGGAATTCTTTTTCACAGGGTGCTTATACGCTGGCCTGCCGTTTTCCCAGGATCCTCTCGAAAACCCCAGGGGGAGCGAGGCAAACCGCAATGTAAATGGCACAGTAATTACATGTTAATGCCAAGAGGTCCCCTCAGGATACCTGAAGGTTCTTTCTGTGCAGGTCCATCCTTCCCGGAAATCCCTATGGTTGCTTACATCCTGGTTATTAGGATGTTGGTGACCACAGCCTAGGCAAATTCTGAGGAGGGGTTCTGACCAGTAGGTGTGGTCTGCCATGGAAGCTGGCCCCATCTCATTCCCCTTAGGTCCTCTCCTGCTCATGTCTAAACTTTCTACCTGCTAGTTACATATCTAACCCAATGTGTGATTTGGGGCAAATCATGTCTCTGGCCTGTACTTCAGTTTCATGAAATGAGGGTTTTGGGTTCTATGATATTTCATGTCACTTCCTGTTCAAAGATGTAAAACTCTCACTCTTCTCAAAGTGCTTTCCTACAGGTATAGCTGATTATCGTGGTCCATTAGCTGCTAGGAGAGGGAAAAAGGCAGAGAGGTTAACTGTTAATTGAAGACGTTAGGGAATTAAATCCTAGTCCAAGTATATATATTATTTTCTCCTCTAGAACACTTTTTTTTTTTAAAGATTTTATTTATTTGACAGAGAGAAACACAGCCAGAGAGGGAACACAAGCAGGGGGAGTGAGAGAGGGAGAAGCAGGCTTCCGGCCGAGCAGGGAGCCAGATGTGGGACTCGATCCCTGGTCTCCGGGATCATGACCTGAGCTGAAGGCAGACGCTTAACCAACTGAGCCACCCAGGCGGCCCTAGAACACTTTATTTTTTATTTTTAAATGTTTAAAATTCACTCACTCCCTTCACTCACTTGTTTCACCCTCCAACTCTGCCTCAGGCAACTGTTAGTACATTCTCTGTATCTGTGACCTTGTTCCTTTTTTGTTTGTTTTAGAGTCTATATATGAGAAGGAACATATAGTATTTGTATTTTTTTTTATTAACATATAATGTACTCTTTGCTTCAAGGATATAGGTCTGTGAATCATCAGTCTTGCACAATTCACACCAGTCACCATAGCACATACCCTCCCCAATGTCCATCACCCAGCGGTCCTATCCCTTGTCCCCACCCCCAGTTTTTATGTTTCTTTTACTGACATACTCCATTTATCATAATCCCTTGAGATCCTTCCATGTTGTTGTAAATGAGAAGACTTCATTCTTTTTTATGGGTGAATAATGTTCTACATGTGTGTATGTGAGTGTGTGTGTGTGTGCATGTGTAGGTACATACATTTATACCACATCTTCTTTACCCATTCTTCTATGGATGGACATTTGGGTTGCTTTCATAACTTAGCTATTGCATTTCTATCATTTTAAGCTGTTCTATTCACCTTTTTTGTTATTAATTAGCACACTTTCCTTTTGACTTAAAAAAAATCCCTTTAATATTATTGTGAGCCTTGTGTAATGGTGATGAACTCCTTCAGCTTTTGCTTGCTTGGACAACTCTTTCTGTCTACTTCAGTTCTGAATGAGAACATTGCCAGGTAGTGTATTCTTGGTTGGGAGTTTTTCTTTTTCTTTCAGTATTTTGAACGTGTCATTCCACTCCCTTCTTACCTGCAGTTTCTGCTGAAAACTCTTTGATCATTCTTATGGGGGTTCTTTTGCTTTTCTCTAGCACAATCACTGTGTCATACTCCTGAAATTAATGTAACATTGTGTGTCAACTGTGCTTCATTTTTTAAAAAAGGGTTGTTTTTTTTCTTGCAGATTTTAAGATTCCTTTCTTATAGTTAAATTTTGACATTTTAATTGTAATGTATCTTGGTGTAGATCTCTTTAGCTTCCTCTTATTTGGAACTCTGGGATTCTCAGATTTGGATATTTCTTTTCTTCCCCAGGTTAGGAAATTTTCAGCCATTATTTCTTCAAATATGTTTCCTGTCCATTTCTCTTTCTTCTCCTTCTAGGAGCCTTATAATGTAAATGTTAGTCCACTTGATGTTGTGCCATAGGCCCCATAAGCTATCTTTACTGTTTTTCATTCTCTTTTTCTTTCTTCTGGTCTTGATTGGATGGGTTCCACTTCCTTGTCTACAACTTCACACTTGTAGATCTTGTAATTTATTTTTCTGATGGACAAAAGTTAAAATAGCGACCCATACTTTCTTCAAGAGGATTTTGTTAATCAAAATGGAATATGTTTCCTTTGAGAAAATGATACACAATCTAGGCTATGTTTCCTAACATCAAATTCCAGGCGGTAGCTGGCATGTTTAGACTAAAAAGCAATCCTATTTTTATTGATCCTGTGTGGTAATGGCAGTCCTGGGGTTACCAGGAAGTCAGAAAAGGAATTGAAAAACACTGTTTGTCTAGAAACCTTTATATCTTAGATGACTAGGAACTTCTAGTGTGTTAAAGTTTTTACAGTCTCTGACTAGGATTTGAAGTTATCTAATTCCTGAATATTCAGACAGCATCAGAGATGAAAAAGTATCATTTCATTGTAGTTAAAACACAGGCAAGGTGGGAAGTTTGTTTGTTTGTTTGTTTGTTTGTTTGTTTATTTATTGAAGTCTAGAGTGCATGTGCAAAATGGAACTGGAATTTCTGATTATCTGGAACTCACCCTATTTGAACAGTAGAGTTTCTGATTTTTTTTTCCTTCTTCTCATTTGTCCAGGCTGCTGCCCCTGTGTGCCATTGAACAAATAGGCCAGTTATAGAGCTACTGGGAAGTTCAGAAGTTGAGATACATCACAGGAAGGGCAGCAGCATAAAACAAGGCTGTGGGAAGCCAAAGCCTACTGCTGGATTTTCTGAAGCAAAAGACACCTTGTGATAACAGCTGCACTTAAGATGTCTTAGGAAGATGGGGATACAGAAGTGGAGTCACAATCTTTGCCACTGCTCAGCGGGTCTTCTTATCTGAGCTCATCTGATGCTGTTAGGCCACTTTAAATAAAATCTATTTATTTAGAAACCAAAAGCTAAAATTCAGGCCAACATCTTTGGAATCACTTAAGTTCCATACAATTTAACTTAATTAAAAACTTAGAACAGAATTATAACATATTTAAAAGTTATTACATAAATATCTGTTTAAAAGTTAGTGATATTGCTTGGAATTTACCATTTAATTTTGTCTTGGTTAGTCTTGTTAGGGGTTTATGGGTTTTAGGGATCTTTCTAGAGAACCAGCTATTATTTTTGCTTATTTTTAATATTGCCTTTCCATTTTCAGCTATTTACATTATACTCTTATTTTCATTATTTCTTTTTTTCTAGTGTGTTAACTATAATTTTGTCATCTTTCTCTAGTTTCCTAAAGTAGAATTGTAGGTTATGAATTTTGAATTTTTCTAATTTCATTTTTATCATATATACATTTAAAGCTATAAATTATCTTTTAAGCACCATTTTTATTGTATCTTGTTAATTTTCATGATCTGTATTTTTATTTCAATTTAATCTAAAATATATTTTAATTTCTTTTGAGTCTTTTTGCTTGACCTCCATGTTTTTTTAGAAGTGTGTTGTTTAATCTCCAGATGTTTGGGGGTTTTCCAGTCAACTTTCTGTTATTATTTCCAGTTTAATTCCATTGTGGTCTGGGAATATAGTTTATCTGCAATTTATATTTTAAATCTTCTATGTGTAAAAGTAAAAAAAATACAAACAAAACTTTAAAAGTTGAAAATAAAGAATACAGAAAATAAACGAAAGCCTTTTGAAAAGATTAATGAAATAGATAAACCTTAGTAAAGTTAACAAAAAAAAGACAAAAACAAAAAAGGAAGAAAGAAAGAAGAAAAAAAAAGAGAGAGAAAGAAGACATGAATTACTATATCACAAATGAAAGATGGATCATCACCACTGATCCCATAGACATTCAAAGAACAAAGAGAGTATAGTGTGAATGACTCTTTCCCCAAATTTGATAACTAAATTAAAGGGACCAATTTCTTGAAAGACACAAATCTTTCAAGGGGAAAAGAAAAACCTTAATATCCGTGTATATATTAAAGATGAACTGCATAATTTAAAATCTTTCAAAAGAGAAACAAATCTAGATAGTTTCACAGGCAAATTCTATTCAAACATTAAGAAAGATATAACAGCAATTCTCATAATCTCTTCCCCAAAATAGTAGAACAAGGAACATTTCCCAATTCATTTTATGATGTCAGCATTAACTCAATATCAAAACCAGATAAATACACTACAAGGAGAAAAACACTACAGAATAATGTTTTTCATGAACACAGACAGAAAAATTCTAAACAAAATATTAACAAATCAAAAAAGTGAATAATGTATCATTACAAAGTGGTGTTCATGCCAGAAATGCAAGGCTGATTCAATATTCTAAAATCAATTAAATCAATAATTATATCAATAGTTAAAAAAAGAAAAATCATATGTCATATCAACAGATACAGAAAAAACATTTGACAAAAATCAATACCCATTTGTGATAAAACTCAGCAAACTAGGAACATGGGGGAACTCCTTAACTTGATAAAGGATATCTACAAAAAATCTCCAGCTAACTCAATAGTGAGAGACTAGATTATTTTCTTCTTAAGATAGGGTAGAAGGTAAGGATGTCCTCTTTCACTATTTAACATCTTATTGGAAGTCCTAGTTACTGCAATGAAACAAGAAAAAGAAATAAAATATATACAGATAGCAAGAGAAAAAATCTTCATCTGCAGATGACGTGATTCTCTATGTAGAAATAAGCAAGTCTATCAAGGTTGTGCAATACAAAGTCAATATATAAAAGTCAATTGCTTTCCTATATTACATCAATATACAATTGAAATTAGAAATCTAAAAAAATACCAAAAAATGCTAAAAAACTGAAATGTTTGTGTATTAAAATCTAACAGAGTATTTACGGATGTGTATGTGGAAAACTACATAAACATAAAGAAAGGAATCAAAATGATCAAAATAAATGGACAGATAGTCCGTGTTAATTCATTGGAAGAATCATTACTGCTCAAATATCAGTTCTTCCCAACTCAAACTATCGATTCAAAGCAATCACAATCAGAACCATGGTAAGCTTTTTGTAAATATTGATGCTGTGCTATTATTAATAGGTAATAGATTAACAAATTTAAATTAATAACTAATAAATGAAGAAAGCTAGTCTGAATAGATTACATATTGCATGATCCCATTTATGTGACATTCTCAAAAAGGGAAAACAATAGAAATGATAAACAGATCGAATGCCATCAAGGTTGGGGAGAGGGAAGGACTGATAGATGAAACAAGAGGATGTTTTAGGGTGGTTAAACTATTCTGTATGGTAATGTAATAGTGGACATATTACACTATGCATTGAACTTCATATCATAAAGAATAAACTTTTACTGAGTTAAAATTAAAAAATTGCTTAGAAGTTTGGGAGACACCAGGATGGAATGCAAACTGTGACATTACAGAATTATGAATACTCTCACTAAAGGGTTAAGGACAAAAGATGCACATCTAAGTCACTGTGAAAAGGAGTGGAGACCTCCAGCCTCCACTAGTGTATAGACACTATACTCTAGTTGGTAACATTACTTCCCGTGGGGATATGGGTTAGCAATTCTAAAATCATGGTACCTATGTTGGAATTAAATGAATGGTAGATAGTGGGAGTTAGGTTTCTCCCTTTCATAATGAGAGACTGTAGACAAGCAAAGGAAGAAGGCTAGAATAGCGTATGTTGTAATAGATCAGAGGTGGAGACATCAGTATGAACTCATGTTTAGTTTAATACAGATAAAGGTGGCTATTTATAGAAATATTTATAGAAAAATGTCTTATTATATATACATATTTTTCCTGATCTGTCAGCTGAAAGGGCCTAGAAACAAGGACAGCTTGGTAGTAAAAAACACACCCAGTGCCCATATCTTGGTTTCTAATTCTATTCTTCAGTACAAGGAACCAAGGCTTCTTGGTGGAATGGCTGATTCTAAGACTGGGGAAAGAAACATGCATGGGAAGCCTGGAGCGTTACATGGTGCCAGAAAGCAAGGAAGTGCTCCAATCACTACCCCCGCCTCATGAAACAAAACAAAGAGTGGAAAAACCCTGCATAAATCATGAAACACAACGATGCAGGTATGTCAAAGAGGCATAGGAGCCAATTGGAAGAAGTCCCTGTAGTAAAAACTGGGACAATCTGAGAGAAAAAAAAAATAGCAGACTATTGGATTAAATCCAAAATATGAAACAAATATTAGTAAGTTCATACTGATACAAACAAATGATTGAATAAATAAGTCCCCCCCACCATGAGTGTGAGCTATGCATAGTGACTCCTTTCAAAGAGAACAGGGAGAAAAGGAGTAATTTTACAATGGAGAAAACACATAAATATGACCTCAGTCAGCTGATCAAAGTTAACACCAACAATGATGTCATGTTGATAGTATGTACACTTGATAGGAAGTCATGAGAGTGATACTATACTTATGTGATCTTCCCCAAAACCCATAATCTCAGTTTAACCATGAGAAAAATATCATACAAATCTCAACTGAAAAATGTTCTGCAAAATATATGACCAGTATTCCTTAAAACTGTTGCAGTCATCAAAAGTAGTGAAAACCTAAGAAACTATTACAGTCAAAAGCATCTAATGGAGACAAGCCACGTAATTGTAATTCTAAATGGGATCCTGGGGCAGGAAAAAAAGGGTGCCTGGGTGGCTCAGAGTGTTAAGCCTCTGCCTTCAGCTCAGGTCATGATCTCAGGTTCCTCAGATTGAGGCCCAATCCAGCTCTCTGCTCGGCAGGGAGCCTGCTTCCTCCTCTCTCTCTGCCTGCCCTTCTGCCTACTTGTGATCTCTCTCTCTGTCAAATAAATAAATAAAATCTTTAAAAAAAAAAAAGAGCATAAGGTGAACACTAAGAAAATGAACAATAGGATGTGTTTCAACTAGTCAAGTACAGATCTATATACTGACACCTACCCTTTTCTGGGTCCAAATTTCAAACCTTTTTTTTTTTTTTGCAAATCTTTAATTATTCTAACCACAGTAAATGTTCTGTTTTTCTCTTTTGTTCAATTCATGTAATTGTTCCCTTAAATTTTCTCACAAAATGCCTTGTTTTCACCCTAGAAACACGAACATTAAATGTCTACCTGAATCTCTGCTCCCTGAATTGCAATTCTTTAATCTCAAATAAATGTTCATTTGTCTCTCATCGTAGTTCTTTATTTTCAGGTTGACATTCTGTCAATCAAAAGAACAAAGTAAGTCTACAAGTACTGGCATTTAAAATACATTTATTAACATACAAGATTAAATTACATGTTACAAAGTAAATTGAAAAACTGTATAATAATATATACAATTTATTTGGGTAAAAGAAACTTAAGGATGTATTAGAAAGAATATGAGGAATATCTACTGAAATTTTGCCACCAAATTGTTATATAGTTTTTTATTTTTATTTTCATCAGATCACGTCTCAGCCTTTTGGCTAAGATCAAGTGTATTTTTATTATCATCGGGATCACTGGCCTAACTGAATGAATAAATAATTAAGGAAATAAATGAATCAAAGTTAAATTATTGAGAATTTCATTGACTATTTTCTAAATAGTATTATCTTTACATTTTTCCCCAAATAGCATGATCAGAAAAGCTGTGTTAAAAACTAGTAATAGAAAGTCCTTTGCATATAAAAATCATTATTATTTGTTTAAATAGTCTTTAAGGTGTAGTAAACTTAAAATACTAGTAGTTACTTAACCATTGGCCATTGGGAGTCACAACCAGGGGGACACTGTGGGGGGACGTCCTCAAAACTTAGAATTGAGTGCCCCTGGTCGTTTCTTCTTCCTGCCTTTCAGCTGGGATCCAGTACCTGATCCCTTTTGCCACATGGTGGCAGCATCTGAACACTGTCTCTCATTTCCAGATCGCGCACACATTGTTAGGGAAAACTTGATTCTACAGTATGATTAGAGGGGCATTTCTGATTGAGACTTCTGTGCCAGGACCACTAATGACCCATGTAATGTCTTCCTATTAAAATATTTCCTGTCATAAGAAAATAATATCTAATGTTTCATTGCCATGTATAAAAATAATACATATTTTAGAACGTTTTTAACTTTTAGAAAAACCTCACCATCAATGTAGTAGCTTTCAGAAAATATTTTTGTAGTAGTCATGCTTTTTATAGTTAACTGTCCTTTTGTTTTCCTTAGAAGATTTAGTAATAATTCTTAATTCATTCCTGCTGTCTCCTATTAAAAAGAAAGATAAAATATGATTTGTGTGTTTTCTGCGAGAGGATAAGTAAAGTAGGGAGAAGAACCCTTTTAAGGTAGTGAGGTTTAGTTTTAGAAAATTTCCTTGTCACCATGTGAATGTCTCTGTAGGAAGGATGGTACATAATTTTCACGTTTACCATTCTCTTCCTGGTACCTAATGTGGAATGAAAGAACAAATTAATCATGGCCTCTTGTTCACCATTTGATGACTCACCTTTCCTGGAGCTGATGTTTTGATTAATCCTTAATATCACCATAGAATGATACTTAAAATTATTAAAGATGCTTCTAAAATGGACTAGCCTTTAAAAAAAATATCTATAGCATATGCATTAAATGTTCATTTAAAAATCAGTGAAAGGCTTTTGCATTGGTTTTCTTACAGTTTCTGTTTCAACTGTTAAATTTGTAGCTCACAGTGAGAACATTGTGTGAGATAACTGTACATTCACATAATATCAATTTAAAAAATCACTGGGTAAATTAAGATTAAGAAAGTATGTCTTTGGGTCAGATATTCCAAATTTCAGTTTTACTCACCTAGATCATCGTGTCCAAGGTACTTAAAATCGTTAAAATTTAGTTTCCTAATGCATTAAAATAAAATTTTAAAAAAGCTTAAGTTTTAGGAGGTGGAATTAGGGAGTCTTCTTACCATTTCTGTCTCTTCCCCTCATGGCAGTTGAATTCTGTCTTTTAATGGTGGGGGGGTCTTTTTTCCCACAAGCTTTATTGAGATATAATTGACCTATTACATTGAGTAAGTTTAAAGTGTACAATATGATGATTTAATACACATATATATTGCAAAATGAGTATCACGATGAGCTTAATTAACATATTTATTACTTCATAATATTATCCCTATTTTGAAAGTATGTGTGGTGAGAACACTTAAGATCTATTCTCTTAGCAATTTTCAAGAACATGATATAGTATTGTTAGCTGTAGTCATAGCTAACAATTGCACACAAAGCTGTGCATTTGATCCCCCAAAATATTTGTTTTATAGCTAGAAGTGATTTTTCTCCCTAATTTCATTAAGTGATTAAGTGATTTTTTTCATGATTTTTCCCCCTAATTTCATTATGTTGTCTGTTTTCTTGTAGTTCACTAAACTTCTTTAAGAGGATTATTCTGAATTGTCTGACAGTTCATAGATCTCCATTTCTTTAGACTCAGTTATTGGAGCTTTATTAGTTTTTTTTTTTTTTTTTTTTTTTTTTTTTTTTTTTTTTTTTTTTTTTTTTTTTTTTTTTTTTTTTTTTTTTTTTTTTTTTTTTTTTTTTTTTTTTTTTTTTGGTGATGTCACACTTATCTGAATTTTTGTGATCCTTTGACCCTGGATTTCTTGTGTTAACATTTGTGCATGTGAGTAATGTGACTTCTCTTACAGACTTTGCAGGTTTGCTTTGGTAGAGACAGTTCTTCACCAGTTAGCTCAGTTTGGGTTTTCAGGTAAACGTCTTGGGCATGTGGGCATTGCTATTATGGTCTATTTTGAGGGGTTGAGGTCTGAGGATGCAAATAGAGACATGGAGACATGTGCCTTTGGCTGATTGGATATGGCTGCTAGCTTGGTTCCCTACCCAAGTAAGGCTGTGAGATGGGCTTCGTGGTTGCCTGGACTCTGTGGTCAGGCTTACTAGATGGTTGGGATGGGGCACTAGTAGTTGGGGCTATGAATTAGCTTCCTTGCACAGGCAGAGCAGCAGACCAGGGCCCAAGGCCTGCACAGCTCATTTTTGGGGACCAAAATGAGGCACTGTATCCTCTGGTTAGATGAAGCCACTAATTTTGCTCTGCAGAAGGGCTATGCTCTCTGCTCAAGCGTCACTGTACCTAGGGTTGTTGAACAAGTACACAGCCTTCCATGTACTCTGGTTGTTTCCTGGTCAGAGGGGCTGAAAGCGATCTTTATCAGTGAGTGGGACTATAAATTGTATTCTCTGCCCAGGCACAGTGGGAGAAGCAGCTCTAAAGTTGGTAAAGCTCTCTATTGTCTTAACTCAAGCCAACCCACACCCCAAGTTCCCTGGTTGAACAGGACCAGTGCTCAGCTTTGCAAACTGTTCCTCTGTCTGCCTTTCTCTGAGCTTGTGAGCCACACAGCATTCAGGTGTTTTTCCAGCTCTTCTCATCTAATGGGGCTGGAAAACATTCTCCACAGTAGGTGGGGCTGTATCTTAGCCCGCTTGCCTGGATAGGAGGGCGAGGGGATCCTCCAGGCTACTCTCCATTTCCCAAACAGGCTTTCTGGCTGGTTGGGCTGGACTGGTTGGGATTGACCCTCAGCTCTGCCTTGACTATGAATTAATCCCCCTGCCTGTGTTGTAGTAGGCAAGGAAGTCTCCACACCTGGTACTGGCCCTGTTCTAGGGTGGATGAGTTCTGTTGGCTTGCCTCTTAACCTCAAATGCCCCTGGGTTGCAGTTTTCAGGATTGACACCAGCTCTCTGGTTGATGGAGCTGGAAGGAACTCTCACCATGGGTGGGGCTGTGACTCAGTGCCTTACCTTGAGCCACAAAACTCCTTGCTTAAGGATCTGAATAAGGAGATTTGCACCACACCTAGTTCCCTGGTTAGCATACCCCTCTGACTTGGTTTTGCACATAAGCAAAGCTGCTTGTTGGGATTACTACTTGGGCACTGCAGGTATGAACTTTGTCTGCCAAGATCCATGTGCTGGTTATTGCAAGCCCTCCCCTCTTCTCTATCAGAGTGAGATTCCCAGGGGCAAGGCCCCCAAATTTCCCCACAAACCCTGTAGGTAAGATCAGAGGAGAGGCTCCCAGAAAGGGACCCACAATGCTGGGAGAGGCTACCTGTCGTGTCTAGGTTCTCTTCTTCCACTGGAGGAACTCGAGGCTCAACCAAGACCTCTTCACATGGTGCTGTGCTGGACTGGGGAAGGGGCAGTAGAGTCACATGTAGCCTCTTCTCTTACCTTCAAATGTAGTCTATCCTAGTCTCTGAGATGCAGGTGGGTACTTCACCCTCACCCCAGCCTCACCTCAGTGGTTCTTATTCTTGAATAGATGTTAGCTGTTCTTCTTGTGAGATGGGATAAACCAAGAACTACCTATGTCACCACCATCTTGGTGATGTCATTCTCCCCATACCACATTTTGTTTCTCTATACGTTTGTTGATTGACATTCAGGTTGTTTCCATATCTCAGCTATGGTGAACAACACTGCAATGAACATAAAGATATCTCTTTCAGATAGTGATTTTATTTCCTTCAGATGTAGACCCAAAAGTGGGTTTTTTGGATCTATGGTAGTTCTATTTTTAATTTTTTGAAGAACCTCCATACTATTTTCCATAGTGGCTGCACCAGTTTGCATTGTGGTGGGAAGGCTCACATAGGAGTGAAATTTCTGCCTCTCCCCAGGAGCAGACCTTTCCTTTATATCAATATACATCTTGTACACAAAGAGGTTTTTGCCTCTCTTGCAGGGACAGATGCCTTTTTTTTCTTTTTGTCCCTCAGCTGCAAGTCACCTTTTCCTGTGCCCTGGGGACAAGAGGGTTTTCTGCCCTCCTGTGGCATCAGAGGATTTGTGCTTCGTATAAGAGAATAGTCTAACACAGTACTGGTCTATCAGCAGCAAACAAACTACTCACAGGTCTAAACTATGGAGGGACCTCCTGTAGCTCTCCTGGATGGCACCGAATCATTTTCATGAGCTATCTGATGAAGCTGAAGGAAAAGAGATGCACAGTGAATCTATATTCTTACTGTGTCAGAGGAGGCAGAGATTCTAAACTGTCACATTGGCTTAAAGAAAACTTTCTGTTAACATTTCAAGACACCTGGGTGGCTCAGTTGATTAAGCGACTGCCTTTGGCTCAGGCCATGATCCCAGAGTCCCCAGATCAAGTCCTGCATTAGGCTCCTTGCTCAGCGGGGAGTTTGCTTCTCCCTCTGGCCTTCACCCTGCTCATTTGTGTTCTCTCTCTCTGTCTTTGTCTCTTTCTCTCTCAAATAAATGAATAAAATGTTAAAAAGAATTTAACATTTCAGTTGTTTTCCTCTTCCCACATTCTGGCTGCCACTTCTTACCCTGTGACCTCGAAAGGCAAGACTGTATGTCTCATCTTTCCGTGGAAGGGCTTGGTGTTCTCTAGAATTTTGTTTACTTCATTGTCTTTCATTGCATTTCTCCAAAGGGCTCAAATTAAGTTATGGTTTTGTACATCATATGACTTTTGTTTCTTACTGTGAGAGTCATATTCTCACATGGCTTCTACCCTAAGCATAAGCAGAACTCCTGAATTTTTATATGTGGAGTATCCTGGTTACCTCAGTTCATTGAATTATTAAGTAGTATTAAAAAACTCCTCTTTACCATAGAATCTAAAATATAAGAGTACATGATATAGAAAAAGTAAAAATCCTGAAGTCCTTATCTTCTTACCCCTATATATGTTTAGGAAAGGAAAGAATAGCAATAAGAAGTCATATGCCATAATTATTTTCTCTCCTAACTTTTGTAATTTTGAGATTGATAAGAACATTCAGATATATCTGAGTAAACAAAGGTCATCAGAGGACACCTCTTTCCAGCATAATAAGAAAACTGACTGCAAGTTCTGGAGGAAATCTCATAAGGAGGCTTCTGATGTGGTATGGGGTGAGAGGATAGTGAGACAGACCTGAGGTGACTCTCTTGCTTCCCACTGGACACAGGACGATCAATTGTTGTATGAGGAGACACAGAAATAAATCATCCATGGTGTGAAACTGCATAATTTCTAAAGGTCAGATTGTTAGTAGGCAATTGCTGACATGAAGAGGAAGGTCAGTTAGCAGAACCCATAACTATCTCTAGGAAAGAAGGGAAATGAGTAATCTTTTTCATCCTACTTCTTCCAAGAAAGAAAAGTTTATTTTTTACCTTTTCAAATTTTTATTTAAATTTCAGTTAGTTAACATAGTGTGATATTGGTTTCAGGACTAGAATTCAATGAATTATCACTTACATACAACACCCAGAGCTCATCATGACAAATGCCCTCCTTAATATCCATCACCCACCTAGCTCACCCCCAACCACCTCACTCCATCAAGTTGTTCAGGTTGTTCTCTATCTTTAAGAGTCTCTTATTTTTTTAATTTTTATTAATTTTTGTTTTTTCCTTAACCCAGCCACCCTATCCCTCCCTCCCACCCCTAGCAACCCTGTTTGTTTCCTAAGATTAAGAGTCCCTTATGGCTTGTTTCTCTCTCTCTTTTTTCTTGTGTTTTCTTTTGTACCCCTCTAATACATTCACCTGTTTTTTTCTTCAACTCCATGTATGCATAAAATCATATGGTATTTTTCTTTCTCTGAATGACATATTTTGCTTAGTATAATACACTCTAGCTCCATCCATGCCTTTGCAAATAACAGGATATCATTCTTTCTGATGGTTGAGTAATATTCCATTGTGCATATATACCACATCTTCTTTACTCATTCATCAGTCAATGGACATTTGGGCTCTTTCTATGGCTTGGCTATTGTTGATAGTGCTGCTATAAACATTGGGGTGCATGCAGCCTTTTGAATCTGCATTTTTGTATCCTTTGGGTAAATATTTAGTAGTGCAATGGCTGGATCACAAGAAAGAAAAGTTTAAATTCAAATAGATGGTAGCAGTTTATTTCTCTACAAAATGACTTGTTTTCTGACTGTTATGGGTGAGTGTAACAGAGTCCAAAAATGTTTCATGGCTATAATAATGATAAAATAAAGCATGCAAAAGCCTTATGCACTAAAGAGGCAGTCTGGTTAGGATTTAGCCAATATAAGTACAATATGCAGATGAAGTGATCTGATACTTTTTTTGGGTAATTCAGAACAAATGATATACTATTTTATTGATACAGAAATTTAAAAATAAGACCTTCTAAAATGATCTTATGTACATATGCAGACCTCTACCTGCCATCTATGACATTCAGCCATAAGTATTATTTATGACCCATAATATAGTTCTCTGAGTTTGAGGAGGGATGACAGTAGTAAAAATGAGAAAATAAACAAAAGATTGCAGAGATGCCACTGAACCAGAATCAAAGATGGCTCTTTTGGGGGGAACTTTTCTATACAAAGTAAAACATTTTGAAGCTGAAGAACAAGAGGAATAAATTAAGAGGAAAAAGCCCCCTCATAAACACAATAAAGGCACAAACTTAGAAAAGTAGATTTTAACATAGTAATTTTGAGTGTAGTGCCCACGTAGTAGAAGTGTCAAAAACATATTAAAAGTAACAAAGGCAGTATAGCTGATTAAAGACACTGACGATCAAAGGTGATAAAATGTGGAGCCCTGAGTATGCTTTGAGTAGCCTGGATATAATTAGCAAAACATCTAAAAAAACTCATTGTTTAATCTTGGTCTGAATATAAGCCATCCACTCTCTCATGCTCGTGGCATTAGAAGAGCAGAATGTACTTGTCTACATAGAATAGCACCTCACATCCACAAGCTCTTTCAGGTAGAGCAGGTTATGAAAACATGAGCAGTACCTCAGACCGTGAAGGCACTTCCTGTACCACAATGACAAGCTAGAGCAAAATACAATGGAATACTATTGCTGGGACCTTAGGTTGATCGCAAGTGATAGAATGTAATAATGTAATGTAAAGTTACAATAAACTGAAGCAAGAGAAAAAAAAATCCTATTGTCAACTTGGAAGTCAGGCAGAGAATATTCCCAATGGACCAATTCATACATATTTGATAAAACAGAACTCAACAGGACAATTGGTAAAATCTGTCATTTATGTGCCACTTATAGAACAAGAACAAATGCCTTTAAAAGTGAAAATATTTTTAAAAATATATTTTGCCAATATAGGGTTATAGAGATAAATTTGTAGAAGCAGAGAAATTATCTACTTCCTAATTTATAAAATTCAATAAGTAAAAGCTAAATAGACTCATAGAAAAAATGGGCAAAAGATGGGATGAGAAAAAACAATAAAAATACAAGTGGCTAAAAGTTTTACGAAAATGTTTATCATCACAAGATTAAAAAAACGAAGATTAATACTTTTTTGATTTATCAAATTAGGGAATGACATGTAGAAAGTATGAGACCAGTGTTAGACCTAAGGGAGAAAATAGACACTGTCATCAGCAGCTATATGGCAAATTATTGCAGATTTTTTTCGTAGCAATTTGTGTATATTTCAAAAGCCTTAAAAATGTTCATGTCCTTGATGATGAAGCACTTTCATTAATGAAAGAGACAGAAAGAAAATGTTAAAATAAAAGCTAAGAAATATGGAGATTGCTAACACCCACCAAAAAATGGGACCAAAAATGTGTTTTAAGATATTTAGATTAAAAAATACATTTTCCAGAATTCTTAAAAATGAGGAAAAACAAAGTAGAAAAAAGGAGCAGAAAAACAGAAACTCACACTTAAATATATAATAATAAATTTAAGAATACAAAAAATCATGATACAGTCTAAAAACTTATAGAGAAATATCAAATCACATATAATAATCAAATGTCTTAGCTGTTTCACCACTAGGTGCATGCAAAGGGACAATAGAGTAGTGTTTTCAAAGCACTGAAGGAAAACCCTTAGATCCTAAAATTTTATATGTAGTCAACTGTCAATTAAATTTCAGGACATAACTAAATATTTTTTCTGAACTCTAAGGCCTTCAAAATTTTGCACAAAGACTAGCATTGAATACGTTTTGGATCAGGTATTTTAAACAAGAGAAGGAATGAACCCAAGAGATGTTGCAAGAGATCTATGAAGTTCATGTGGACCAAAGAATAAGATTAATCAAAACCTTGGTAAAATTTCTTTTTGTCTTAGAAAAATATCAAAGATAAATGATGAAAGTATATATGTGTGTAATGCATATTGTAAATATATAAATATATACACACATATCTTACATACCACATATTTATATATAAACATAATTTAAATACATGTATATATCCAAAATGAAAATGGTAGATAGTATCAACATGATGGGACCTGGAGAGGCTGGAGAATGAGTCTGTATATTATTGAGGAAAGGTATATTTTTAAAGTAGAGAAAAATCTAAAATTCTGGTAAACTGTGGTAAAAATTAAATAAAAAATTAAGATGGTAGAAATAGATGAACAAGAAAGTTACTGTATCTATAATATCAGATCAAATAATCTCTATAACAAATTATTATTAAGATAAGAGACAGTCATTATATATATAATCAATCAAACTGGAACACTTGATAAAATAAATAAATTCATAGTAAAATATTTACTGGAACTTATTAAGATGAAGTATAAGGCTTCAACCATCCTTACACTCTTTTCTGATTTAAAAAGTAGTTAAACATCTTCACACGTAAGAAACAGATTGTAAAGGCAGATTTTACAAAAATTTTAAGAAGCACATAATTCTGATTTTATTTGAACTCTATAATGGAATAATAAGTAAGTATACCGTCAGTGTATTTTAGAACTGTGTGGTCCAATACATAGCTACTAACCATATGTGACTATTGAAAATCAAATAAAATTCAAATTCATTTCCCCAGTTACACCAGTCACATTTTTAAATGTTCAGTAACTACCTGTGATTACTGGCCATCATACTGGACATCACAGATAATAGAACGTTTCCATCATTACAGAAAGTTCTGTTGGACAATGCTTTTCTAGAGATCAGAACCTGAATAACAAAACCAGACAAAGCTATTATGGAAAATAAAATAAAAAACCCATTTTACATATGAATATACATGCAAGTATCCTAAACAAATTAGTATCACATTAAGTTAAATAGGAGTTCAAAAGAGAAAAACATAATACAGGTGTAACTAAAAAATATAGGGATTAATTAATATTAGAAAAATTCATATCTGTGATTTTTCATACTAATTGATTAGATAAAATGTAATTATCCAAATGCACAAATAAGATATGATAAAATTCAACATCTGTGTATAATCAATTAAAAGAACAATTAAAACTTAGTAACTGAGAATATAAAGTAACTACCTTTAACACTGATAAAATGTTGTCATGTTCTAACCATGTTAGATTTGCACTGGATTCATCTTCTCTTTGTAAACAACTGACAAATGAAGCAAAATAAACAGTAAACATGGTTGTGGACACAGTACCAGGAAACAGTACTGCTGTCCCTAAGAAAAGCAAAACATACAGGATGAGCTCTCAAGGTGCCCAGGCTTCCTGCCATCAGGCACTTTGCTGGCCAAAGGGCAAATAAGAGGAACCCAAGCAGAACATGGCAATCAAATTGAGTTCAGGAGGTAGAGAACAGAGTATACGGAGGCCAGGAAGCTGGCACTTGCATCAGAGTATCACAAAGGACGCCAGAAATCCGTATGGAGTTCCCTGGAGTCTATGCCTTAACACAATCTAGCCAAGCATAAGGTGAAACATCAAAAAGCTGGGCAAAATCAGCTTCAGGTAGTTACAGCTTAATGGTACCCAAGAAGAAATGGCACTTGGCATGATATTCATGCAGAAAATATGGAAGACATTTTTCCTCATTAAAAAAAACCCTTTAAAGTGTAAGTGACTATTTAAAGCAAAAATAATAATTAGTTGGCAGGGGTGGTTTATCACACTTGTAGAAATCAAATGTATGACAAGAGTAGCACAAAGGCTTGGTGAGGGTGGGCCTCTCCCACTGTGTCCTAGACTCACCATGACTAGGTGAGAAGGAAGCACATTGCCCAACCCATGACCTGAAGTTTGGGGCATGCATTTCTTTCCCTAGCTCCCTATATGACCAGAAGTCTCCACTGGTCTGCATTTCATGCGTGGAGAAGTGCAGAGGGAGAGGGAAGAAATGACCAAGTTGGTATGAGAGGGGTCAGTTCTCCTCAGCAGATGATGGTGGCAAGCCATAGACAGCCCTCTGGTCATGTCCAGTTGAGAGAGTTCTGGTTACTGTGACCATGTGGATAAACTAGCAAGCTATACTGCCAGTGTATCAGTATTTTCGTGCCTTAAAACTTGGAAATTTATTTATCTCTGTGCAGTACAAACAGGTCTCCAACTTCCATTTTACCTCAAATTACTACTCTTTATTTATTCTCAGCAGAAAGATGAACAATGGAAAATGAACATGGAGAGGTTTGCAGAAGTGTAGGTAGTAATTAATTGGTGTAGGTCCTACAGGGCTTTGTGCAGCTGTTCCTCTAAAGCAGGAAAAGGACATCTGTGTCTGCCTAGCAGAGAATGCCATTCAAAAGCGAAGCTCAGACTTTCTCAAGAGAGTGCCTTGACTCATGTGCTTTTGAAGAACTGTTTCCAGACTGGAAAGAGAAAGGGACTCGACATTTCTCTAGCAAGAAGACAGATTTGGAATTTTAACAGAGAACTATATAATTCCTAGGCCATATCTTTTAATGTATAATCATGGCATTGTATTTTACAGTTGGGACAGTTAGTGAGCTGGATGGAAGAAGAAACAGAAGCTCCAGGTGTTGAGGTCCTTTTCAGTACACTCAATATTGTAAGAACACAAATTCTTTTCAAGTGCTATTGATATATTCTGTAGGATAGACTATATGGTCAACCAACCAACCAAAGAAACAATAGCAAGTTGTGATATATATAAAATGATTTAAAATATGTAATATATATCCTTTATAATAACTCATTCCAGGGATTATGGAACTAAATTAAAAATCAATTTAAAAATATATCTGGAATATGCCCCCAATATTGAAAAAAATTACAACACACTTTTAAATATCTCATGAGCTAACGAAGCAAGCACAACATAAATTAGAAAGAATTTGTATTCAATGAAGATGAGTGCAACACATTAAAATTTGTGAGATGCAACTAAAGCAGTGCTTAGAAGAAAGTACACTTGGGCGCCTGGGTGGCTCAGTGTGTTAAGCCTCTGCCCTTCGGCTCAGGTCATGATCCCGGAGTCCCAGGTTCTAGCCTCACATCGGGCTCCCTGCTGGGCAGGATGCCTGCTTCTCCCTCTCTCGCTTCCCCTGGTTGTGTTTCCTCTCTGGCTGTCTTTCGATCTGTCAAATAAATAAAATCTTAAACCCTCCCCCCCCAAAAAAAAGCCTTACATACTTATATAAGAATTTTTCAAAAAGCTCAGAATTGATGGCTTAAATTGCCTTCTGAAACTATGAAAAGGACATCAAATTAAACACAAAATGCAGTAAATAAAAAGGAAACATTAAAAGTGTAAATCAAATATAAAATGAGTGGACAACAAAGAAAATCAACAGAAACAATGATTTTCAAAAGTCAATACAATTGATAATGTGCAGTTTGATTGGTGAAGAAAAAGGAATAGGACATAAATTACCAATCAGGAAGGAGAGGAGATATCACTACACATTTAACTAACATTTAAAAGATAATAATATGAAAATTTATGCAAGTTTGAAAACCGATAAAACTGATATATTTCTCGAAAGATTTAAATACAAAACTGGCACAAAAATAAATAGAAAATCTGAATAGTCACATGCTAAATAAAGAAATGGAATATGTAATTAAAAAAAAAATCTTTCCCTACACACAATAAAAACTTTCCAGGCCCAGATGTTTTCATTAGTGAATCCTCTCAGACATGTGAGGAAAGAAGAATACAATCTTACATAAACTCTTTCCTGAAAATAACAGAAGAGAGTAATTATCAAGTCACTTATGAGGATTACTTTACCCTGCTATCATCACTGAAAATAAGAGCAGGAAATTACAGTCCAATGTGCCTCATAGCAGATACAAACAAACTAATTGTAATATTAGCAAATTGAATCCAGCAATATATAAAAAGTGTTCATGGAACCTCCAAGTTGGTGAATGCATACAGGAGCTGGGAAGGTGTTGCATCCAGAGGGCAAGGAAAATCCACCCCTCTCCCGCTCCCCCCCATACTTTGGCCAAACGCATCTTTTCCATTTTCTGTTCCTGAGCTGTGTTCTTTATAATAAACCAGTAAATGTATACTTAAAAAAAAAAAGGTGGGGGTTTCCTACATTATGGACAAGTATAGTTAATCTTAACATAGTAGCTTAATTTGCTCTTTGAAACTTAACTAATATAATTTATTATATTAACAGGATTGGGGGGAATGTAAGATCATTGCCATTGGTTTAGAAACCCCACTTGACAAAATTCAGCACATTTTGTGATTAAAAATGAGGAGACCAGGAATAGAAAGTTACTTTCACAAAATGAAAAAGTATATCTGTGAAAAATCTATGGGTAACATTTAATGACAAAGACTGCATTTCACTTAAGACCAGAATCTAAGCAAAAATATCCACTCTTACTACTTCTATATTTTACTGGAGGTCATAGGTAGTACGATAAAATAGGAAAAATTAAATTGTGCATTGAAAAACAGAAAAATAAGTGTCTTTCTTCTTAGATAACATGATTTTCTAGATAAAAGTACTAAGGAATCTTAAAAAAGAAGCTACTGCATAAATTTAGCCAGACCAAAGGATATCAAGGTCAACATACAATGTTTAATTGTATTTCTCCATACTAGCAGTGAACAATTGGAAATTACATTAATTTTTAAAATCTGCTTACAATACTTTCCCAGACATAAAATTTTTAGGTATATGCTTACCAAAATATATGCAAAGATAAATACTGACAACTATAAACATTGCTGAAGAAATTAGAGAAGACATACATAAATGAAAAGATATACCATGATAATCAACTAGAGACCTCAGTATTGTTAAAATTTCAGTTCTCTAGTTGAATGCAATTCTAATTAAAATTGCAGAAACTATAAAAGAGTGAATTTGTTTGGAAGAAACAGCAATTACAAATGAGTTAACTTAGAATTAAAAATATGTACACATCTTTGAATAGAGCACCAGAATAAATGAAACAGAATCTAACAGAATTAAAGGAAGAAATTTACAATTCAACAACATTAGTTGGAACTTCAGTACCATACTCTCAATAATGGAGAGAACAAGTAGGAAGAAAATTAAGTATGACCCAGAAGAATTGATTAACATTTATCAACCAACTGAGCATAATTCACATCTATAGAACACCACCCAACAGCAGAATTACATATTTAATTGTAATTGTTAGATGCAATTAAATCTCATGAAGGCCTGACAAGTAATGGGATACATCAAATACAATAGGATCTGCAATGGAACTACCTTGTGAACACCAACACTTTATAATATACTTTAGGTTGTCTGACCATGGATTTATTTATTTATAATGATTGTTTATACTCCAACTCAACATCATGAAAGCCAGATGATATATAAATATAAATAACAATGCAACAATATTCAAAGTGCCCATCTAGTGGTCCATTACCTGAGCTTAGAAGAAGAATTCTCCTGTAGATATGGAAAGATGCAGAGAGGAGAAGGAATTGTGCTGTGTCTTGAAGGTAAGTTAACATTTTAAAAATGGTGATCAGAAAGGAAGCTGAATCCCACGCAGAGAAATGTATAGTAATCAAGAAGAAAGGATTCCTTTAGCATCTATACGGATCATAACATCTAGTTTGATTGAGAGAGATAAGTTTCAAAAGGTTTTTTCTTTTGTGTGTCTTTTTGTTTGTTTATTTGTTTGGTTTTGTTTAGTAAGCTCTGTGCCCAGCATGAGCCTTGAACTCACCCAGAGATCAAGAGTAGCATGTAATACCAACAACTGACTCAGTGCCCGTCAAGAAGTTTTTAAGGTCAAGATTATGGCACTTCTGAATGTCAACCTAAAATATCGGGAGTTAAAGAAGGTTGATTATAAGTCTTGTGGTCCTAAGGAAAATGACTTTGAGATCATAGTTGTATGGAATTTTCTGAATTGACTCACTAAAAATTTTTCTACTTGTTTCCAAACATCTTATAGTTATTTTAATGGTGAAACACTAATAAATTGTAGCAATGTCCCAGTCTTTAATATTCTATATTTTTTTAGTTTTTTCAGTTTCTATTTAGAGTATTCCTCCCCTAGTTTCCTTGGTTAATGTCTGCTTATCCTTGAATATTCTGCAAAGTTTTCCTTGACTTCTAGTCTGCATTAGGCCCTTTTCCTATTTCCTAGTCTAGATTAGGTCCTCTTTTTATTTACTGCATTATCTCAAGAACTAATTTAAATAAGAATGATTAGGATTTACATAGGTAGCCTGGTTATTAATTAACCTTGTTTTAATTGCTTAATGTGAATATGAAAAACTAAAGGTAATCTTATGAGTAACTATAATAAAAACTTACATCTTTAATAGTGCATAAAGTGATTTTTTTTTAGAGGTGTTCCATAGGTTATTGTGAAGTTTCGTATCAATAGTAAAATATGGGACAACTAGTATGTAAGACTGTTACCATGTGCGTTTTCTGAATTTCTTAACTAATAGGAAGAGTGCTAACATGATGTTAATGTTAATACAGGAAACTATGAAGAGAGTTTTGATGATTATGGTGAAAATTTTCAACAAGAGGGAGAAAAATTGAGTTGATTACATTGTGAGTAAGTGTAATAAATTGCTGACCTTGAAAAATGTACTTTTATTAGTGAGAACATCATTGTGGAAGTTGATTTGAAAAGAGACGTTTTAGACAGAAATCTGTGCTGATAAATAGATAGAAGCACTGAAAAAAGTTTTAAGAAAGCCTGCCTATTAAGTGTTGCTCCATACTTCAAAGTCCTGTTCCTGACACATCATCAGATGTGTAATATTAATCTGATGACATTGGTCATGTCAACAGTGGTAAACTCTATTCCTCAATGTCCTGAAGCGACCTGATTCAATGAATATTTAGTGTATATATTTATGCATATATGCATGTATAGATCTTGGATTAAATCTGAATTATGTTTTTTATGAATAAATAAGATGTACAATATTTATCCTATGATTTCATTTAACAGTCTTGCTTTATATAAATAAATCATAATGCTATGTATAGTCTTTATTTAACTTCTTGAGTGTGAATGCTTATACTTTCATTACATACATTTTAATGTGTTTGAGTACAGGATATTGGCTCAGACTCTACTTAAGGTTATAAAACACAAATAGTGGTGGCACCTGGGTGGCTCAGTTGGTTAGGCGACTGCCTTCGGCTCAGGTCATGATCC
This sequence comes from Spilogale gracilis, assembly GCA_004023965.1. Taxonomy (NCBI): domain Eukaryota; kingdom Metazoa; phylum Chordata; class Mammalia; order Carnivora; family Mephitidae; genus Spilogale; species Spilogale gracilis. Next base: position 56,435 of record PITA01007932.1, read on the forward strand.
CGGAGACCCGGGATCGAGTCCCACATTGGGTTCCCTGCTCCGCAGGAAGCCTGCTTCTCCCTCTCTCACTCCCTCTGCTTGTGTTCTCTCTCTGGCTGTGTTTCTCTCTGTCAAATAAATAAAACCTTTTAAAAAAAACCACACACACACAAATAGTACCCTTCTAAAATCTGAAAAATTTTTTATTCTAAATTACTAGTGTGTTTGTATCAATTGTCTATTGCTATGTGACAAACCACCCCAAAAACGTAGTAGCCTGTAACAACATTCACTTATGAGCTCAAAATTTGAGGGCCAACCATTGAGGCTACCCTTAACTTGGAAGATTTCTGTTCATCTTGCCTTGGCTCAGGAATTGACTTCAGCAATCTGGTGGCTAAATTGAAACTGGGTTGTCTAGAATGATCTCTGTTTTGGTGGTTGGTATGTTGTCATCTGATTCTCCAACATGTGCCTCTTCAACAAGCTAGAGGGAGCTTGGGTTCACATGATATCTCTGTAAAAGACCAAGAGCACAAACAGCAGGGTGTCCTAAGGTCTAGGCTGAGAAGTTGCTCACCATGGCTTTCACTGCATCCTATTGCCCAAAGCAAATCGCAGATGATCCAACACTCCCACCTCCACCAGGCTAACACATGTCAAGTAAGAGGAAGTATGAAATACCGCTGGAGGATCTAAATAGGCAGACTCTCCCTGAAGCATAGCATAGCACAAAGGGAAAATCTAAAGATGAAGATGGAGAGACTTAAAAAAAAATTGTTTGGCAAACCAGCTCCCAATACAAAACACAAAGTATCACTGAAGGAATTTGAAGCCTCTGGTTCGCTGAGTGCAACCATAGCAACAAAACAAATATCACATCCCCACTAAAGGTCTAACAGAGAGTCAGGTGTGCTCACATTCAAGCAAAAACTATTTAACTCTAGTATTTATCTCAAAAACGATTTGTCACTTTCCAGCTTCGGCATTTTCTTTTCCCTGAGATGACCTAAATTTCATTAGCTCAGAATTCAGGAAAGCTTTGTACAAAGATATAGATTAATATTTGTTACTTTTTTGATATGTTGCCATGTTTAAAAATTTGAGGCATAAGAAAAATCAAGGAAATAAATGTACTCTAAAGCTTCAAAGAAATTAGCATCAGACTCAGAAATGTCCTGGATGCTTAAATGATCTCAAAAGGAATTCAAACATATAGATTAGCACATTAAAGTCTCTTGAGGAATATGTGGCCAATATAAGCTCATACAGGTAATTTCAACAAAGAGATAAATAAATGGAAATGTTAAAAATCAGCACAGTAACAGAGATGAAGAATGCCGGTGACAGGCTCATCAAAACCCTTTGCTGAGGCAAAAAAAATTGGTAAACTTGAAAATATGCTACTAGAAATTACCCAAACCGAAATGAACAAAAGATAGAGCATGCGGGGAAAAAAACAAAGAAAACAAAACAAAACAAAACAAAAAAACCCCAGAGAAAACAGAATGGGGTACAAGAAATATCCGAAGTATTACTTGTTAAGAATTTTCTGGAATTAATGACAAAACATAAAACTGCAAACCTATGAATCACAGAAAACACCAAACAGGATTCATAAACAAATGATTAGTATATTACATTGAAACTGCTGAAAACAAAGACAAACTCCTGAAAGTATCCTGAGAAAAAAAGATACAGTACATCATCCATTATTCTTCAGAGTAACTGAGCTCCTCTTTCTATCCTTGCCCCTTCTTACACTGGCCCATTCAGAATATGTCTCATTTGCTAAAGATAAATGAAATTAAGTGCACTGAAAGGGTTATCTACTGCATGCAAAGCAATGTGCTAAACCACAGAAGATATGTGAAGGGCAGGATTTGAACTGACATAAAAAGTATGGTAGTGTTAAGTGGAGATGAGAAGGGGAAAGATACAATCAGAGAGTGAAAAGACCAAAATAGCTTATTCAAAGAAACAATGAATACATTGTTTCTATGATTCAGACGTTAGCTGGACAAGGTTGAGAAGCTCACAGGTAAGCTAACTGTTGTAGTCTTGACTTGATCAAGTGGAGAGTAGGGTCTAAAGTAATGTTTTGAGTGGGCATAATAAGATCAAGACAGTGCTGAGACTTATTCAGAATGCACGGTGTAGAATGGATTGGATCAGGAGGACAAAGGTTTAGGAGTAAGAGGACCCCAGCTTGTCAGTGTTCCAGGAATGGAGGGATAATTCTTAGAATTCAGTTGTCAAGAATATAAGGTGAGGTCAATGATAAAAAAGGGGGAGAATTTAAAAGAGATAAGCAATAGGACTTGTAGAGAACTGATGGGAATCATGGGGACAGCGCCCTCTATCAAGGAGTGAAAGTTAGATAATCAGAATCACGTCCTTATCATTTATTTTGCAATTTCTTCTTTTTTCTTCTAGGATTTCATACTGGGTGTCTAGTGATCGTCCCCTGCTGTAGCTTCAGATCATACAGAAAGTATACCCTGCACCAGTCAACACATTCAGGGTACATTTTTACTTTAAATATGATTATAGTCTATAATTTTCAAATACATCCGTGTCTTGTTCCAATGAGGATGTGGCTTTGGTGTTTTTTGTTCGGTTGTTTGCTTTTGTTTTTCCTTTTTCCCATTACGTTTCATGCCATAATGGAGGGAATAAAGGTAACTTTACATGGGAGTTAGTAAAAGCCCATTTGAGAGCGAAAGTATATCCAAGGAATATTTAACCAGGAAAAATATAGCCAATCTGCTATACTATTATACTTGGATAAATATATCTTATGGGATTAAAAATAGCTATAAAATATATTTTATATGCTCTGACATATAGGCCAGGTAAGCATTTGGGGATATTTTATTTTAGAAAAATCAACCATATATTCTCTTTTTGACAATTTAAGAAATTTTATTGATTACTATGACAAGAAACTCTGGGCTTTATATACAAAAAGAACCTTTAAATGTTTCTATTTTTCGATCAAATATGGGGAATAGAAGAATGAAAACAACAAAGTAATTCAAGAATATAATCAAATCATGCATAAGTCAAGTCATGTACTTATATCCTCAATTGGTGTTTAATTCTAATAAAATGGCTTTATGATTTTATTTTTGCATGGGTTCATACTCTTACTTCTTTTGTCTGCATCCTTTCCTCTATGTTTCCCAGTGACTGTGCAGAAGTAGAAAATGGTTTTATTATCCTTGTTTTGCAGAAAAAATTCAGAATGAGAGTCTCCAAGTTCACACTGTTAGTGCAAGGTTGAAACGAGGATACATGTCTTCTGGTTTTAATTTTCTGACAGTTTCCACAAATATTTGTCATTTCATACTTTCAGTCAGCATTATAGGGAAAGAATCTTGACAAATGCTTTGATATGAATAAAATGCTGAGTTGTTTAAGCACAATTTATTTCTTAAATAATTTTTTCCTATAATATGATTTGCATTATTATTTTGTGGCACAATACAGTACAGCGTAAAAAAGCCTTGGCTTTGACCTCAGGCAGCCCGGGAATCAGGCTTTTCCACCTGCATCTTGAGTGACTCCGGGTAAGTGCTTTGATCTGATAAGCCTCAGTCCCTATTATGAAGTAGATATTAGTGTTCATTGCATATGGATCTTTTGGAGTTTAGTGACTGCACGTACGCATGTGCTTCAAACACAAATGTAGATTGAGTTGTTTTCATGTTTGTGCTTCATATTTAAATACAAATTTTCTATCCAATAATCAAATCCACATTTTATAACATATACCACAAACTTCCAATGACTTGAAACAGTAATAATTAGTGGGTATAAGAGTAGGTAACACTGTATCTATGTTACAGTTAAGGAAAGAGTCAGAGAGATACTGAAAGATGTCATCAGAGTATCAGTTTAGATTAGTAACAAATTCTGCAAAAAAAATGGTCTTGCAAAAGATAAAAATTTCATTTCTTTTTTAGAAACAGTAGTCCAGAGGTGGGTAGTCTAGAGCTCTATGAGTATCAGAAACCTAGGTTCTTCTATGTAATTGTTCTGCCACTCTTTCACTACTTCATAATCTAAGAGGGTTTTCAGTCTCAAGTTATTCCAGCCAGGAGAAGGAAGAAGGAATAAATAAGAAAAGACAAACTGTCATTTAAGGAGATTTCCTGAAAGTTGCAACATCACATATTGGCTTAGAGTCAATTGGACAGAACTTACTCACACAGCCACACCTTGCTGTGAGTGAGAGGAACAATATGACCTTTATTCCTGGAAAGACTGTCTTACACTAAAAACAGAACTGTTGCCTTACTAAGAAAGAGAGAAAATGACTATTGGTGTATGTACCCAGCAGTCCATGCCATAATAAGTTGAATATTCACTTGGGTCTTATTTGTAAGCTTCTAATTATTTTCTCTTTGACTAGTTCAGTATACCTATATATGCTGTTCACAGTTTTCTGGATTAGAAAATACAGCTTCTTCTATTGACTTGATGATTTCTTGTAGTATCTTTAACAAATATCTCACTTTAGTATGTATTCTTACTGTCCCACTGTATGGAGGAATCCAGTGCCTATAATACCCATAAGGACTTTGCTTATCTAGTCCTACAATTCCCTATAAATTGCTCACTTGTTTTGGAGTGGAGTTTTGTTTTAAAAAATCTTTTACTTTTTGCTATTCTTTTTTTTTTTTTTTAAGATTTTATTTATTTGACAGAGAGAAACACAGCCAGAGAGGGAACACAAGCAGGGGGAGTGAGAGAGGGAGAAGCAGGCCTCCCGCCAGGCAGGGAGCCTGATGTGGGACTAGATCCCGGGTCTCTGGGATCATGACCAGAGCTGAAGGCAGTCACTTAACCAACTGAGCCACCCAGGCGCCCCTACTTTTTGCTATTCTTATGTTATTTTTATGTTATGCTTATATGCATATGGCCACAGTATCCCACCGATCACTCTAGACATGAATGACTCGTGTATTAATCATTAAGGTTTTGATACAGGTTGTTCTCATTATTGTCAGCTATTGTTTTTAGGGTTTTCCTATTTTATCAACTTTTTTAAAGAGACTTAACTGTACTACTTCTAAGAATTCTATTAATATTTCTTATTGTGATTATATTGAATTTATAAATTAGCATCTTGATAATGTTGAGTTTTTTAAGTTAAGAACATGGCACGCCTTAAACTTATTCAGTTTTATTTTGTGTCTCTCATGAGTGTGACTGAAGATTTTTTTCACATGGCTGTCTAGCATATTTAAATTTATTACTAGATATTTCAATCTCTTTGCTGCCATTTTAAATGGGAACTTTTCCTCCAATATATTTATTTCTTTATGCTCCTAAGTGTTTCTATATTAAAACTATCGATTTATACATATTTATTGAATACATGGCCAATTTATGAAATTCTCTTTTTCTTTGAAGCTACCCCTTTAGTGTACTCTCTCTTATTTTCCAGATGTTACCATATTATCTGCAAAAATAATGTCTCTTCTTCACTGACAGTTTTATACTTCTAATTTTTTTTATCTATGCTAACTTAGTTGTATGATACCTGCAAAGAAAAGTTAAATGATTATAATGCTAGTGGTTATTTTTCCCCCTATAGTTGACTTTAAAGGAAATATTTTTTAGGTTTCTCCCATTAAGCATGATGTTGGCATTTGGTTCTAGAAAAATATGTCTTATAGTATACATCCATATTTTAACTTTTTAAAATAAAAATGGAATGTATTTTCTTGATATCCAGAATGCTTGGGTTCTTGATCCAGAATAAAAATTAATTTTCACCACTTCCCTTTTATATTAATATATTTAGAATGTTGACTAATCAGTGATCAGAAGACCACTGGGTAAATAAAATGACAGGAATAAAGCAGTTATATCCTGCTGAGGGATACTCAGTGTGGACCATGGAAAAAGTAAGCCTTATTTTTGACCTGCTGGGAAAGAGGGACTTCTAATGATGCTAATAATCAGTCTTTCAAGAGGTTCTGCTTATTCGTGAAGACATTATTTTTACTATGTGCAGGTGAGACCCAAATAACTGTATTGGCAATAAGATAGGAAGTTGTTTCTGTCTCAGGTCAAGTCCAGATATAGGGACTCAGTTATATTTCACAGTTGCACAGTCTTCGGGGATTCTCACAATCTCCAGCTTTGCATTCTGATACCACCAAGATCGTATCATTGCCCATAAGCATCAAGATGGAATTGTAGCCATCACATCGACAATCCAAGCCACAGCATAGAGGATGGGATGGAAAAGTAGCCTTTCCCTTTTTTTAAGGGCTACATGGACACCATTTCAATTCATGTCCCAGTGGCTGGCACCTACTAATGTGGATGCTTATGCAAGGGATACTGGAATTGTAGCCTCAATTCGGGATACCTATGTTCCCAGCTAATAGTCTAAGGATAAAAGAAAACTTGGAATTAACAAGGAGTTTTTGCCAATAGACTGGCTTGGTCTATTGGATACACAAGCACACTTCAAGCTTCTTCCTTATAACAGAAACTTCTACTAAATGAAGTGTTCTTTATTTTTCCTTATATATTGACTAATTATTATAAATCCTGGAACATCAAACTTCATATTATTTGTGCAATGCATTAAAGCTTTTTCAATAAGTGAGTACACCAATATCATTGGTGATATATTTTGTAATTACAATGTAAGTTAGGAGACCCTGGAAGGTTTCTGTTGACAGTAGTCTTATCTGTAATAACATAGGCCAGCCTAACCGATCCTATTTTTTTAAAAGATTTTACTTATTTATTCTGCAGAAAGAGACAGAGAGGGAACACAAGCAGGGCGAGTAGGAAAAGGAGAAGCAGGCTGCCTGCCGACCTGGGATTCCAATGCAGGGCTCCCTCTCCACCTGACCTGAAGGTAGATGCTTAACAACTGAGCCACCCAGGCACCCCCAACCTAACCTATTTTTTAGATTCTGCCACAGAAAGAGTTGCAAGTTTCAACTATTTTATATGCTAATAAATCAATTTCCCTTACATTCCTTACATTACCCCCCAAATCCTAGTTCAATAGCCTCTGCATGGGGGGAAAATTCAGCCTTTTAAGGCAGTGCATTCCTTTATAATGAAATTATAATCTCAGGGAATTTCATTTTTATATTGTTGCAACTTATATACCCGAAACTAAAACTCGTTAGACTTGGTCATTTCCTCTAGGATCTGGTGTAACATAATTCAATATGGGGGTCAGAAGTTTTTTTTTATTCACTAAACATACTAAATTAATGTTTAAAATATTTTTTCTTAACCTTTGGGGGAGAAAACAAATGGGTATCTGAAGGCTTTCATTCAAGGACCTCTTTTTAAATATGCTCTAGAAGACACACAAGATTCAGCATGTAATTATACTCATGGCTAAGGTTCTTTATGGTGATATAATAAGATCTCCCAGCTGAAAGAAAGAAGAAAAGACACAGGCAGAGTCTGGAGGAATGTATGTGTATATTTCCACATGCTCTTTCCCTCCTCTGAGAGGTCACACAGAACACACTTTCCCCCCAGTAACAGAAGGGCAGCATATATGTGTTATGTTTCTGCCCAGGGATCCCCACCAAAGAGACAGTATCCAAGCTGTTTACTGGGGGCTGGTCATATATGAAAGTTCCAGACTCTGCAAGGAAAGCAGATTTTGAGCACAAACCATATTGTTTGCACAGTCTAGGTACAGTGAATTACCTGTCATTTGACTGTTGACTAGGAACTTTGAGAGCCAAGTAGACAGATGCCCACCAAGGGCTAACCTTGCAAGCCAGTTTTTCTCTTTTTTTAATGATAACATTCTCAGGCTTGCTATGTAAACTCTATCAAGCAGACATAGGTAACTGCCCATATCTTTAAATTTCTAGATGAATAAGGTCAAGATATATGTGTAGGAGTATATTTAATTTAATAGGCATAAAACCAGAATGTAAACTTAATAGCAGTTTTCTGAAAACGTTTAGAATGTTTATTCATTCAACAATACAATTTTCAAAAGCTTGCTTGGACTATCAAGTAAATAGCAAACTATATTGATAAATTTTTTACCGATAAATCAATTTATTATTTAGCAAGAAAGACACCCTATTTTCACTGGTAAGGCCTTTTCATCTTCACTCTGTCATCTTCAGGACAAAGAACAAAAAGCATTGACATGCTGGGATGTAAGCAAATACCATGACTTCTTCCTCCATTTCCCAATAAAAGCCTCACCACAGTCTCAATCCCCAGATTTGGTGCAATGACTTTCCTTCCTCCTTGGACCTGTGTGCTAGTTTGTTGCATTTCTGCTTCTCTAGCAGAAACATCTAATTTCTCACATCTGTATCCCCCATTGTGGAACAAGAGTGCTAGTCAGTTCAGTGACTACCGGGTAGAGAATGGAAAGTACATCATTGATCCCTGGATATACTCTGAGAGAATGGGGATGTACAAAATCCTAGTGAACAAGACAGCAAGTTATTTTGAAAACATTGTAGCAGACAATGAACAAAATATTTTATGGGGATTACCTCTCCAGAATGGTTGGCAATACAGAACAGGTAAGAATGACTCTTGTTTTCATCCTGATGATCTACCAATATGACCACGTAGTAACTGGGAAGTAAGACTCTGTATAGACCATAGCATGTTTTTGAAAATTGATCCTCTTCTTTTCTTCTTTCCCCCTCATAACCATATTTCTATACCTCACCTTCTCCTCCATAAATAATCTTTTATGTACTTCTGTTTTAACCAGAAACCACAATGAGGCATAAGGCATAATGGCCAAACACAGTAAGACTTCATATTAAATCTATTGAAATCTTTTGAGCATACTACAAGTATTTCTTGAACTCCTGCTAGGTGGTAGGTACCATTCTAAGCACTTTAGATGAACAAAGCAGTCAGAAGGATATACATTAAAACAGAAGGTGATGTCAAATTAACTTGAATTTTTGAAGTCCCAATTGTGATTAACTATACCCAGAGATAGGGCTGATAGGCAAGGAGTGCCATATTGTTCATAAGGATATTTCTCTGCAAATGATTGATTCCTCTTGAAAATACATTCTAGTGTTCAGTTAGGAGATACGTTGTGGACAAAGGGTTCATAAATTAAAAAGATATTTTTGTTCTGGCTGACAGAAGAAGCTCATGAAGGACAGTGGTGCTTCTGCCTACTCCACACTGATAGCACCACCAATAAGGAAATTTATTCTATTCCAATGGAAAAAAAACATAGAGAGAAAATTATGGTTGATCTTAAGTCTGAGAAGTGGTCATATTCATGAGTTACATGGACAAGTCATGCTGCTTTGTCAGGGAATGTCCTGAGACCCAAATCTACTCCTATTTATCTGGCATTCCTCGGGGCCAAAACAACTGTAGTCCAAGAGAAATCACTAATATAAAGTCTATTATGGGAGGCATGTCAACCTCAGGGGAGACATGGAGTTTAATGAGCTTGTAGATTAATGCCCTTCTTACGCTTTCATTGCATTCACACATTAGGATCAAGCCTGACTAAACTCATTCATTGATGAGCTGATAAGTGTCCAGCCTTTGCGAAGAGCAGTGGGGAGGTGGGGAGTGAATAACTACTTTCAAAGAGTTTCCCTGCCACCAAAGAATTTACAACACAAGTGAAATAGGAAAGATAGCAGAAATCAAATAGAAAGCCATAAACAATAACTCTTGGATAAAAGTTAAAAGTGCAAAACAAGGGGCAGAGTGGAGTCAGCTGGAGTAATCAGAAGAAATGAATTTAAACTGAGACTTGAAATGTGGAAATGAAATTTTACTGGGGAAATAGAAATGAAATCTACTAGGAAATAAAAGAATGAGCCAAACAGTGTTTCTCAGTCTTGGATGCATATTGAAAATAACTGCCTAGTTAAAAAAAATACCAATGTTTAAGCCTGCTGAAAAATTCTATTCTAATTTGGTAATATTGGAAACTAGGCCAAAAGACAGGACCTGGAAACAGGATGATATAGGAAATGTGACTGAGTGGAGGAGGGGGAGAGAGTATTTAAGGAAGGGACAAGGAAAGGAAAGGAGAGAGGGATTAAGAAAGACAGTTGTTGGGGATCAATGAAAGAAGAAGAGACCAACCTAAAGCAAAATATTTATTGATATTCAAGAATTCATGTATATAATATATAATTCCTGCACCCTCTCTCTTCTAGGAAGATTAGCTGATCCCAGACGAAGCAAAGGCTGTGGCCATGAATCTGGAGACCGTTTGTGTATCTCTGTGGACAGTTGGTGGGCTGGTAGGTTCATTTAAATGGCAAAATAGGTAATAACCATCCCCGAGGAAAGTATTCAACCTAGAATCTTAGGGACAAAAAAATACTATTCCTTTGTAAGATGGAATCTACTTCATCAAGTACCTTGGGGCCTTTATGCCACATTCTAGAACTTATCAGCCATAATGTCAACAATGATTCCCTAGGACATAGTCAGATTTTCATGGAAGGACTAAAACAAGGACCATCAAAGGACCATGGCCTCTGAAAGTCCAGCACGGGCAGTCAGGTGGGAGGTCCCACGAGAGTGGGGGGGGAGGGTCTCCAGAATGAGGAAGGATGAGAAATGAGGGAACCAGCAAATAGGGCTTTCCCTCATTTTTCTCAGACCAAATATGTTTGACTTTAAAACCATGAATGTGTCAGGGTAGTGTACCACAAATCATTTTATCAATTCATGATTGAAGGCTTCAGTCATGTATTTAATACAAAATAACCAGAAGGTATTTTCTAATTCGTGAATTCTACTTTGTGTTTTACTAATAGAATTAATTTGCACACAATTTCTTAGCATTTTTTCTCAGTAACTAGAGGCAAAAATATATTAAGATTCACTTCCTTAGAGTGCCACACATCACATACACCTTTACATGTTTTCTAATACTACACAGACTGGCTCTTTTCAAAGACCCACAAATAGTCATGGCCACAGATGTAAAATTCAGGCTTCTTTTTTCTCAGATTGATTTAATAGTTTGGATTAGCAGCCTGCTCCACTGGGGCATAGAATTTCATTCATAAATGCATATCTATGATAAAAAAATGTTCTGCATCACCAGCGAGAATCAGCATAAACCTTATAGCCATCTAAATTATAATGTCTAAATCTGCTGAAATAGGTTGTATTTAGAGAGAAATAAAAAAGTTAATTCATTGTCAATTTAATTATCTAAAGATCAATTGTCAACACTTACCCAAAATGTTTGCTTTAAAAACCTAATATATAAAACAAGGACTTTGTGTTATCATGGTTGCATCTTAAACTTGGCTAAGTACAAAGTACAAAATGTTACCACTATAGTCACATTAAAATGTTTCAGAAAAAAATTGCATTTTATGATAAAGCCTATTAAAGGCATATCATTCTGTGCACAAGCAGATGATTTTCTTCCTTTTTAACTTAATGCTTTGAAAAATGAATATTAAGTAGTGTTAAATTAACATCAAATATTACAATTATTTTTATTTAGGATATAATAGACAACTGCTTCAGCCTACTTTTATTTATGATTGTAGATTTATTAACAAAAGCACATCAAAGTTATATATATGATCTTTAAGGAGACTTTCAATTTTTTTTTTTTAAGATTTTATTTATTTGACAGAGAGAAACACAGCCAGAGAAGGAACACAAGCAGGGGGAGTGAGAGAGGGAGAAGCAGGCTTCCTATATAGCAGGGAGCCCGATGTGGGACTTGATCCCAGGTCTCCGGGATCACCATCGGAGCCGACAGCAGTCGCCCAACCAACTGAGCCACCCAGGTGCCCCAGACTTTCAATTTTTTTTGCTAGTGACTAACTTTTTGGTTTCTGGATCTGTGATTTTTGCTTACTAGTCTACAGATTACTTAAAAATATTCTCTATCACATTTGTTAGTGCTTGTGGTAATAATAAGTATTTTGCTGTTACAGATATGAATTACTTTCTATGTGCATTACCTTTCCTTGCTGCGGTTGATTCTGGCATAATGGGGATAGCATCAGACCAAGTCATGCTTTTGCCGCCACCCAAGGATCAGACAAAGTTTTGCCTTAATGTGTCTAGTTGTCAGTCATCCTTTCCTGAGCCAATGAGCAAGTGGAATGCCTTTTACCAGGTTGCTTTCTTAAGTTTTATAATCTATTTTCTTAGGAGGTGGTGGGAGAATTTCCTTTTTTGTATAATGCTTTTTGTCTAGGTCTTTGTGCGCATCATATAATATTTTTCTAAGTGTAAAAATATAAAATGTTATGCAAATTATATTATTACATTGCAGTGGGGGATTACGCGCCATTAATACCCTCTGAACCAATACAGCATTAACACAGTCTATCCACTCATTTCAAATTAATTATATATAAAAGTAAGAGCACAAAAGATATCTTACTAAATGAAAAGAGTATTCTGGTTAATTGAAACTGCATGGCAACCAAGGGCTAACTCTTGGGAGAAATACAATTATAGAGTTGGTTTTTAGAACCGTTAATCAACTTATTTCAACTGACTTAAAAATTGATCATATATAGGTAGCAATAAACAATTATGTGGCAATCAAAACCAAATATTCAATGAGCAACATGCAAACATCAGCTAAACATAGATGTGGGCTAAGGTCCACAATGAAGAGATAGATTTACTAGTTTTATAGATTATTAGTTCACTACTTTAGATTTGATTGAATTAAATATTCTAATAAAAATGTCCTCCTTTTCTTAATCTTAAACTTTTGTGGTAATTTCCACTATGGTGGCAGAAAAACAAATGTCAAACCAAACGCAAAATCCTCCTGGCCAATATAAAAGACTGACTCTTGTGAAGGTTGTTGCAGCTCATTTCTCACAGGTGCATTCCATTTTATTACTTATAATAGGTATTTATTATCCTCTTTTATAGAGTGTTATTCACTGAGAGCTTGCATGGTTCTTAGAAACAAAAATTCTCTCTTGTAGAATATTTCTAAATTATATATGGGATTAAAGTAATTGGTAAGGAGAAGAATTGTTATATTTTCTCAAGTATGAATAAATTTCTCCTCTGCTCCAGCATTTACAGTACCCTTCTAGTCACTTTGAAGACCTGTTGAAGTACTTCTGGGCTGCACATATCTCAACCTTGGAATATGCTGGCAAAATATTTGAAGATAGGTAAGAATTGATCCCAAATCATTTCTATTTAATATGGTAAATTATTTTTGGCCTTACTTAAATAATTTTATTCCTCCTCTAAAATGGTGGTTAATTTTCCTATTAAATAATATTACTCATTGAGTATGTTAATGACAAAGTATAACTCTTAGAATGATTAGATTAAAACTGTTTTATGAAGGGATGCCTGGGTGGATCAGTTGGTTGAGCAACTGCCTTCGGCTCAGGTCATGATCCTGGAGACCCTGGATCGAGCCCCATATTGGGCTCTCTCCTCGGTGGGAAGCCTACTTCTCCCTCTCTCACTCCCCCTGCTTGTGCTCCCTCTCTTGCTGTGTTTCTCTCTGTCAAATAAATAAATAAAATCTTTTTAAAAAACTGTTTTATGAGGAAGGGGCAAAATTTTGAGGAGAAAAAAGTATTGTGCTAACCAACTGATAACTAACAAGACAGCTAACCAACAAACAAATAAAACATACAACCAATTTCTCTATACATAAAACAAAGAAAAGAAATTTTCTTCATTATTTTGACCATGGGCACATTATTGAGGAGAAAAAAGTATTGTGCTAACCAACTGATAACTAACAAGACAGCTAACCAACAAACAAATAAAACATACAACCAATTTCTCAATACATAAAACAAAGAAAAGAAATTTTCTTCATTATTTTGACCATGGGCACATTATATGGTAGATAAATACCTAAGGAAAAAGATCAACTAGCATCAGAATTAGCACACAGGACAGCTTAGAAGATAATCAAGCCATTCTACATGTACATCTAGAGGTCATTGTAAACCTAGACGTAAATGTGTAAAAATGATTTTTTCTTAGTTGTGAATGATAGGGTGTTAGGGTTCTCCAGAGAAACAGTGCCAATAGGGTATAAAAAGTGATAAATGATAGACAGATAGATAGATGGATGGATGGATAGATAGATAGACAGGTAGACAGATAGATAGATATAAATAGATAAGTAGGTAGAACCAGGAGGAGCCTATATTCCAGTTTAAAGGCCATAAGTCAAGAGAATTCTCTTACTTTAGGGAAGGTGAAACTTTTATTCTATTTGCACCTTCAGCATATTGGATGAGGTCCATCCACATTATGGAGAGCAATATGTTTTACTCAATCAACTGATTTGGAAATGGAGATTTCCAAAGAAACCCTCACAGAAACACCTCAAATACTTTCTGCACCCTAAATATTTCTGCACCCTGAGACCCGGTAAAGTTGACGCATAAAATGAGCCATTATGGACACTATCTGAGGGTAAAGTTATTCACTTTGAGTGAGGTGTGGTGTAGGGATCTGGGTATGATAAAAAACAGGAACCAAAAAATCAGGATCCTTGCTATTGTATAAGTAGACTGGTAAATTCAGGCAGGGATGTGTGCCTCTTAATTTCACTGGTTGTCTCTCACACTGACTTCATTACTCAGTTAGGTAAATAAATCACCTAAATAGTAGATTCAAAGCACATTTCCTCCTTACCTGTTGGTATGGCTTCAAAAACCAGATATTAAGTTGCGTAATGGAAGAGTTTTCTCCTGCAGCAGCATCAGTGATAGGTTGGGGTTGCAGTTGTAACTCAACTGTTCTTTCTATTCTGATGACAGGAAATAGGAATGAGATTATCAGACAACGATTTTGGCCTGGAATTGCCAACCTCAAGATTTGACTGATAGCAAATCATCGCTCTAGATTACTTTTTTCATTTACAGGTGTTCCAGGTTCATATACAAAGATAAATCACTAGAGAATGCAATTTTGTCTCTAAGAAATATAAGAGTTCTTCAGGTGAATTCAAGGAGATTGAGGAAACTTTTTTCTTATAGGTACATTTCCTGTCTCCTGTGGACTTATACTTTTAATCTTATTGTATTTATTCCTATTTATGTAATGGAATGGCTTTTGAAAGAAATATATTTTTAACAGGCTAAGTTTATTTTAAAACTCCAAAATCACAGAGTATATGAATTTTTGGTGAATAATCTTAAATATTTACATGACTATTCTGATCGCAAGCATATGGCCTACAAATTTTTTTTTCTGATAGTATTAGAAGCACTTTCCTCACTAATTATAAGCAAAAATTGCTTTTTTATTAACTCTTTTTATTCATTGAAATTTGATACTTATTGCTTGACCTTCTATTTAGGTTCAACAAATTACCCTCTTAAATGAGTTTTTGAATAGCTACTGTTTCTCAAGTATAATAAGTAAAGGAAATTTAATGAAGTATCCTAATGTAATATCTCACCTCAAAGCACTTCCTTTTTCTAGATCCTGAGTATATGGTTGAGCTGTTTCATAACTTGCTTAAAATGTTATGGCCAGTGAATGGCAGGGCTAATATTTGAATTTCTCGTGACTCCATAGATCGTCTTCTTACCTGTAAGCTGTACTGCCTACAATGTACATAGCCTACAAACTCATTTTATGAAGTCAATAATTACCAAGGTTCTTCTTCCCTTCTAAAAAGATATTAAAAGTTATTAAATAATAAAATATGTTTCCACCTTTTCAATATATAATGAAGATGGAATAAAATACAATATTCACTTGCTTGATGAAAATCTTTCAATTCTGGGGAGAGATGAGCCACACAGGCAATAACTTAACTAACAAAAGGATGGATGGTCCTTAGAGTCTTCCTACAGCTGCTGCTATTTCTATCTCGGGAATTCTTCAAAGATCCTCCCTCCCTCCTTTCCTCCCTTCCTCCCTTCCTCCCTTCCTTCCTTCCTTCCTTCCTTCCTTCCTTCCTTCCTTCTTTCATTTATATATTGAATTCAGGTGTGCTTTCTTATTTTTTGTTTTGGATTATTTGTAGTTTGCATATTATCCACTTCTTGTATGTCAATGATTTAAAGAGTCAAATGGTTCTATGAGGTTTTGTCATCTCTTCCACCAACAATACATAAATAAATGAAACAGCTGTATCCAAGGAGAATACTAATATAACCACTGGCTACTTTGATATATGGTACTGTATTTCTAAAAATAAAAAATCCTATAATATTTCCTGATTAATAGCTTTAAGCATAATCCTTTCTCTGCACAATTGCTTAGTGATTTGGATTGGGTCAATGTTCAACAACTACATTATTTTAACTATTAATTACTATTCATATCACATGTACTAAACTGATATAATTATTTTTCCTTGTCTTATTCCCTTTAGAGTTGATAATTTTTTGTGCATTTTTGTTTACTTTCTATTGAACAAAACACTAATTACTTCAAATTGTCAAGCCACGGAAGTTTCTTCTTAACATGTTTAAAAGCATCCATAATTAGGGGCACCTGAGTGGCTCAGTTGGTTAAGCGACTGCTTTTGGCTCAGGTCATGATCCTGGAGACCTGGGATTGAGCCCCGCATCGGGCTCCCTGCTTCGGCGGGAAGCCTGCTTCTCCCTCTCTCGCTCCCCCTGCTTGCGTTCCCTCTCTGGCTGTGTTTCTCTCTGTCAAATAAATAAATAAAAATCTTATATAAATAAATAAATAAATAAATAAATAAATAAATAAATAAATAAATAAATAAATGAATGAATAAATAAATGCATGCATCCATAATTATATCAATTTTTTTCTTCTTGAAGAGGTTTCTTTCGGAGCTATTGACTTGCTCTGCTCTGCCTCGGTGATCAGATTCTTAGGTCTCTAGTATCTTTGTACTAGAATTCCTTTGTCTCTTCTTTGTGTTGAATTATCTATTTCCAGTATCCTGTATCTTTTTATTTCCTGGGTTACTTCATTTGTTAGGACTTACATACTAGTCGATTCAAAACAGATGTATAAGAAGAAAAAAATTGTAGGTAATTTGTATTCCTACAATATCATTATTCTATCATGATTTTTTGAAAAGATTTTATTTATTTATTTATTTGACAGAGAGAAACACAGCTAGAGAGAGAACACAAGCAGGGGGAGTGAGAGAGAGAGAGAAGCAGGCTTCCCGTCAAGCAGGGAGCCCGATGCAGGGCTTGATCCCAGGACTCTGGGATCATGACCTGAGCCAAAGGCAGAGGCTTAATGACTGAGCCACCCAGGTGCCCCTCTATCATAATTTTTGACTGAGACTTTGAGTGAATACAGAAACCTAGGCTGGTAATAATTAAGATTTTTGAAGGCATATCTCCATTAATTTTTAGCTTCTGTTTCACCGTTGAGAAGTCTGCAATTTATTAGGTGTGTTGCCTTGTATTTGATTCTGTCTTCTTTACAAGAATGTAGCACAGATGATTACTACTAAATCTCAGTGTCATAGAGCACTGTTTATTCCTCACATGTTTAAGATTCAGCTGGGCAGGTCTGCTGATCTTTCCTGGGCTCACCTCATGTTAGCTGATTTTGATTGGCACCACGGGGTTGAGTGTAGCCCAGTTCTCCTCCATTTGTCTTCCCATTTTTCAGCAGGAAAGCTTGAGTGCCATAGTGATGGTAGAATGGCAAGAGAGAGAAACCAAACTGTGAAAGTATATTTTAAGCTTACAGTGTGTCTAGTTGGCTAATATCCTATTCGCCAAATGAAATCTTATGGCTGAGCCAGGATCAGAAAGTTTATGTCTCTCTCATTCTCACCTCCTTCCAATGCAATAGGAAAGAGGTACTGGGGAAAACAAAAAACAGAGATATAAAGAGTTTTGAAAAATTGGGGACATGTTTGCAATCTACTACATACTGGGGCATTTTCTTCAAATCTCATGTGTTATTTTTTTTAGGTAAAAAAAATATTAGGGTTTTTTTATTTTATATGAGACAATATCGAACTCTGTATAGTCTATCATATACTTAAAACTCTGTGGTCTTGGATCCTAGGATTGGTTGGTGCGCATATATCTGTATTTTAAATTAAAATGAGCCTCTTAAGGTGTATTTTTTTTTAACTTGGCTACATCTTAACTGACTTATTAGATGAATTGTCCAATACCACATTTAATTAAATCATTTGAAAGGCTTCCATTTTAGCCAACTTTGCTTATATGCCTCTGCACCTTGCCTGGTGCCCTCTCCTCTTTCCTAATGTTTATTTAAGCCATTGTTCCTAAGGTTTTGTGGTTTATGTAAGCCACTGTTCTTACAACTTGCTGTTTAAACCATTGCAGCTTATTTAAGCCATAGTTCCTCACTTGTGATGAGCACTGGGTGTTATATGTAAGTGATGAATCACTAAATTCTACTCCTGAAACCAATATTACTCTATATGTTAACTAACTAGAATTTAAATGAAAACTTGAAACTAAAAAATCAAAAACAAAAGAAAGAAAATAATGAGGCTGGAACTCTGAGTGGACTTATTACAATTGTACCTGTTTCCACTTGTATTTTAGGTTGGAGTATTATTCTAAACCAGAAGCAAATTTTGGAAGAAGTTGGTGTGTGGCTGTGGAATATTTAGCTGCATCCCTCTTTCCTACAACTTTGATTAGAACATATGAATTCCAGAAGGGCCTGCCACCACGAATGCTTGTTAACGGGGATAGAGCCCCCTTCATCACCGGCTTTACTGACTTTCAAAACTTGGTTCTGCTTGTCCTAAGTTTTCTTTCCCCAGTGGATAACTCTCCAGGTAAGGACCTTATAAGCAATACTTAAAGAAAATTAATATTTCATTGAATAAAGGAAGAAATAATTATTTTATCAGATACGAAGATCTTCATGACACATACTATTAAAGAAAGTCATGATTTTCCATGGGTATCCATTCCACAGTTTTTGGTCCTTCTATGGGAGATTGGTCCTTTTTTATGCATCTTATTGATCCATGAAGCCACCAGACAACCTCCAGTTTGCTTTTCATCCACAAATCCAGATACAGTCCTTTATTGCTGTTGCAGTATTCCTTTTTAAAAAACCTTATACATTGCTCTTAAATTTAGAAAAAAATAGAGCTCAAAAGAAAATCTGCCATGATTAATGAGAAAAACTAGCAAAATAACTTACGTGAGCTCACTGAAGCTAGTCTTACTAGCTGTGGATGAAATATTCTGCTGCAGCTCCTCAACTGTAGGTCTTCCTACAGAAGATCTATAATTGTACCTTTGGTTTACCACAGCATCTCAATTTTCTATATATGCTCTTATGCAGTGAACCAAGCTGAAAACACAAAGTATTACCATTTTTAATCCCTCCAAAAGAATCTGAAAGATATACAAGCAAAGTAAACATAAATAGATTAAATATGTTTTGAAATCTTGTTTGAATTATTTTGAGTAAAATATAAGCCCAAACACTTAAAGCTTTCATGCAGTTGCAGTTTCTTCTTGCTATAGTAATAGTTCCAGTGAAATATTCTCAATCGTTGGCCGTTTTCCTTTACACAAAAATAGAGGACTAAGTCTCCTTCTATCTGTGCTTGTTCAATGCCAGACTTCTATATAATCTACATCCCACCAGTAGAAAGATGCTCTCATGTTTGGAGAAGCAAGTAGGCTAGGGAATTAAACTGTTGTCTAAGAGCTACATTTGTGTGACAAATCTATACCATGAAAGGAGAAGCGTGAATTTTGTTAATCACTTGCCAATTTATCAGATGGCATAAATTGCATTGTAGGCCTGGGTTATATAAACTGGATCTTTCCTCTTAAGATGTACAAGGTGAAGAACTGAGTGGACAGTGGAAGTTATTTCATTTAAAACTTGAAAGCACCATATTGCAAGATTTTATTACAAAATTCAGTTTTACTGGTTTCTGAAATTTGGCTTTATGTCACATATTTGAATTGCTTTCACAAAAAAAATAGGACAGTAAATGTTGAAAACTATTGGTGAAAGAATGGTGAGCCTTGATAGCATAATTTTGTAGACATTGTATGAGGTATTTACTGTTGTCTAGTTGTCACTCTCATGGCAACCACTCTCCATTGACACTCAGAATTCAGTCACATGTCAAAGACCTTGGAGTTTTCAAATAAGCAGAGAATAGAGAAAACAAACATATTGAAAACAAAGCATAAGTGAAAAACAAATACTGTTACTTAAAAATGAGCATTTTCAGTTAATCTTTGAAAGAAACATATGTATACATTTGCAATAAAGTTTCGAAGTGTTGTTTAGCAACTTTTTAATCTCTAGAAGGATTTTCCACAAAAAACCCAAGATAAATTCATTAAATTTAATCTACAATATAAAATTAACCTTCAATTAGCCTTCAAATTAGCTTCTTAACATTTTTGATCATGGTAAGAATTGGCATGGAGTTTTTTATTTTTAATTATGTAATATTCAAAACCATCTCTTTATCTGTAGTGGCATCAAGTTTTATTCCTTGACTATACCTATTCTAAGAGCAAAGCTCATATTAAGTTGAAAAGTAATATTAGGTATACATTAGTGAGAAAACAAAGCTTGCCTAGATTTTATTACTTCCCCACCATGGGTGATATTTAAAATAAACAATGAAGACAGAGTGAAGATTTAAAACTGTCAAAAACCGATGATTCATGTTAATATGATTAAAAAAGGCTTTTAAAAACTTGTTAAATTTCATGATTCAATACTGAGGCCAGCTGCCCCTTACCTGACCAAGAAGGTCATTACCTCTTACTCTTTTGCTGCAGTGGTAACTACCTCCTCCTTTCTTTGAATGAGGACAACTGTTTGTTGAGGTATGATGTGTAATAAGGTGGGAGGAAATGAACTTGTGCATCTCAGAAGCTTCAATGAAGATGGTGACATAGGAAGCCCCTGAACTTTTTCCTTTCAAGAGCACCAAGTCTAAAGCTACAGACAGAACAATTCGCTCTGAAAGAAATCCAGAAGCTATCTGAGTGACTCTTACTCTTTGGGAAAATGAGGAAAAAAAAAAAAAAACCTCATGGATGCAGGAAGGAGAGGCTGAGACAAAATCCTGCCATAAACCCTAGCCATGGTGAACAGCACACAATAGGGAGAGATCTCACAACTTCCAGCTTCTCCTTAAGGAGTGATGGGTTTGGGCCCCACATCTGGCACCCCAACTTCTACGACTTCCATGTGAGAGATGGGCTCTCAAACATCTAGCTTTAAAAGTCAACAGGTCTTGCATCCACAAGACCTAGATGGCTATAGCAAACTAGGGGACAGTTCTTAAAGTGCTATGCAGAATCATTGTGGAAAATTCCCAAGGGTCCAGAGCAGAGACAGAAAACTAAAACACACCCAATCTTTTCATGAAAGAGGACTATTTGTTCATTTAATAGCTATGGACTGAGGGGAGGTCTTCCAATTTAATACTGCAATACTCTCTGGAAACCAAGAACCTGATGAGTGCCATCTTGAAATTCTCCCTTTATTTTGCTTCAGGGTGGAGATATCTCCTGGAAAGGAACTTGTACACATATCTGTGCTATATTTTTTTCAGAGGATACCCCTTGATTGCATGGCTCAGATGGCCAACAGGGCTTAATTAAATTCATGGGTTCCATAGGACTATAATGAACAAAAACTGCTTGGGTGCCTGGGTGGCTCAGTGGGTTAAAGCCTCTGCCTTCTGCACAGGTCATGTTCTCAGGGTCCTGGGATCGAGGCCTGCATTGGGCTCTCTGCTCAGCGGGGAGCCTGCTTCCTCCTCTCTCTCTGCCTGCCTCTCTGCCTGCTTGTGATCTCTCTCTGTCAAATAAATAAATAAAATATTTTTTAAAAAGACAAAAATCAAAAAACAAAAAAACTGCTACCTGAGGATCCAGCTTAAAACCATCTGGTATCCAAGTGTTGACTGAGCTCTGCCTCTTTCGGACACTGACAGATCTTGGCCCACCTTCAACTACTGGGGGTCATTAAGAACACACTAAGCAGTTTCACAAAGTATTGAAAAACAATCAAGAGCAAGGGCAGGGTTGAATGGTAAGATTATCTTTTATACAGAGGCCTCTTCTTCAAACCTGGGAGAGGTGGCTGTTTTGTCTAATCCATAGAAACCAGAACAGAAATACAAGGAAAATGAAAACACAGAGGAATATTTTGCAAGCAATAGAAGAGCATAATACCTCAGAAAGACTTTAATAAAATGGATATAAGTGCATTTACCTGAGAAGAGTTAAAAAAATAATGGTCACAAAGATGCTCTCTGAGGTCAGGAAAAGAATTCATGAGTAAAGTAAAAATTTCAACAGGGAAATATAAAATATAATAAAATACCAAACTGAAGTCACCAACCTGAAAAAAATATAGTAACAGAGCTGAAAAATTCAATAGAGAGATTCAACTGGAGCCTGGATGATGTGGAAGACAGGATCTGGAACTTGGGTATAAGGCAGGAGATTTCATCCAATGAGAGGAGCAAAAAGAGAAAAGATAAAGAACGGATGAAGATAGCTTAAAGCACTTATGGTACAAAATCAAGCAGACCAATATTTGTGTTGCAAGGGTCCCAGAAGTAGAAGAGAGAGAGAAAGAGCAGAAAATGTATTGAGAAAAATCATGACTGAAAATTTCTGTAACTTGGGAAGGACACGGACATCCAGATTCAGGAAACCTAGAGTTCCAAATAAGATGAACCCTAAAAGACCTACACCAAGACACATAACTAAAATGTCAAAAGTTAAAGGCAAAAAGGGAATCTTAAAAGCAATAAGAGAAAAGTCATTTTGTACAGGGGAACTTCCTCCCCTCCCCCATAAGACTCAGCAGATTTTTCAGGAGAAATTTAACTGGCAAGAAGTGTGCCATGAATTATTTAAGGTGCTGAAAGAAAAACTCCCAACCCTGAATACTCTACCTGGCAAAATTTTTCTTCAGAATTGAAGGAAAAATAAAGAATTCTCCAGACAAGCAAAAGCTAAAAGTGTTCAGCACCAGTAAACTGGTTTTATAAGAAATGTTAAAGGGACTTATTTAAGCTGAAACAAATGAGCTGCTAATTATAACAAGAAAACATAAGAAAGCATAAATCCTTCTGATAAAGGTAAAATACAGTTAAATTCAAGATAATCTAATGTAATGGTGGTGTGTTCGTAACCTACAAACTTACAAATTAAGAAAAACAATTTCACTTATAATTACATCAAAAAGAATAAAATACTTAGAAATAAATTTAATCAAGGAGATGAAAGGCCTGTACACTGAAAACTGTAAGACATTAATGAAATAAATTGAAAAAGACACAGTAAATGGAAAGAAATTCCATGCTTGTGATTGGAAACATTAATATTGTTAAAATGTTCACACTGTCCAGTATGCAGACTTAATGCATTGTGTATTAAAATTATTCCAGTGTCATTTTGTACAGAAATAAAATGATCCTAAAATGTGGATGTAACCACAAAAAGACCCTGCATAGCCAAAGCAATCTTGAGAAAGAAGACCAAATCTGGAGGCATCTCACTTACAAATTTCAAGCTATTCTACAAAACTATAGTTAGCAAAACAGTAAGGTACTGGCATAAAAACAGACACATAGATCAATGGAACAGAATAAAGGGCCCAAAAATAAACCTACACATGGTCAGTTAATTTACAACAAAGGAGCCAAGAATATGCAATGGGGAAAGAGCATTATCTTAAATAAGTGGTGCTGGGAGAACTGGACAGCCACCTGAAAAAGAATGAAATTGGACTATTATCTTACCTCAAATGCAAATGGATTAAAGACCTGACAGTGACACCTGGAACCATAATTCCCTAGCAGAAAACAGGGAGTAAGCTCCTTGACATTGTCTTGCGATGAGAGTTTGAATTAGACACCAAAAGTAAAGGCAACAAGTACAAAATACAAATGGGATTATATTGAACAAAAAGGAAGCAAAGGAAATGGTAAAAAAAAAAAAAAAAGTTAAAAAAAAATCCCCTACAAAATGGAAGAAATTATTTGCAAATCATATATCTGATAGGGGATTAATATCCAAAAAATATAAACAACCTGATTTAAAAATGGGCCCATCTAGGGGCACTTTCGGCTCAGGTCATGATCCCAGAGAGCAGGGATTGAGCCCTGCATCGGGCTCCTAGCTCAGTGGGAGGCCTGCTTCTCCCTCTCTCACTCCCTCTGCTTGTGTTCCCTCTCTGGCTGTGTTTTTCTGTATGAAAAAAAATGTTAAAAAAAAAAAAAAAGAATGGAAGTAAGTTCTTCAAAAAAAGGGGGGGGGCAGATCTGAACGGATTATTTTTCCAAAGAAGATGAACAGATGGCCAACAGATATATGAAAAGGTGCTCAACATCACTAGCCATTATGAAAATACAGAGATCAGGGTTAGAATGCCTATTACTAAAAAGACAAGAAGTAACAAGTGTTGAGAATGTGGAGAAAAGAGAATCCTTATACACTTGCAGGTGGGGGAAGTAGGTTGGTGCAGCTACTATGAAAAATAGTAAGAAGCTTTCTCAAAAATTAAAAATAGAACTACCATATGATCCAGTAATTCCACTTCTGAGTATTTCTCTGAAGGAAATTAGATCACTGTCTCAGAAAGAGATATGCAACTCCACATTCAGTGTGGCATTATTTATAATAGCTAAGGCATGGAAACAATGTAAGTGTCCACCAATGGATGAATGGGGGAAGAAAATGTGATGTACACGTTTATATTCATACATATGTGTCAATATATATAAAACAGAATATGATCAACCATAGAAAAGAATAAAATACTGTCATTTGCAACAACACGGATGAACCCTGAGGGCTTTATGCTAAGTGAAATAAGTCAGAGAAAGAAAAGTACTGTCTATAAAATGATCTCATTTTACATGGAATTTATAAAAAAATCAAACTCAGAAGAAAAGAGGTCAGTGGTTGCCAGACAGGAGATTGGGGATGAGTAAAATGGGCAAAGGTGGTCAAAAGGTACAAACTTCCAGATATAAGATAAATAAGTCATGCAGATGTAATGTATGATATGGTGGCTGTAGCTAACAAGATCGTATTATATATTTGCAAGTTACTAAGGGAGTATACCTTAAAATTTCTCATGACAAGAAAAAAATTTGTGACTGTGTGTGGTGATGAATGTTAACTAAACTTATTGTGGAGATACACACACACACAACTAACAATGTTATAGGTTAGTTATACCTCAATTAAAAAAAAAACTTACTAAATTTTAAATCTGATAATCTATTGCATTAAGTTGAAAGTATACAATGGGATGCGATGTAAAGTTAAGTAGTTAACACCTATTTGTTAAAGACCTACCACGTGCCTGAAATTCAGTCAAGTCCTTTTCCCCCCTTACCATATATAAATATCATTACAATACTTTTAAAAAATATTGCCAAGGCTGGAGCTGACCATTGACATTTGGCCTTAAAAGAAACCATGGAGGGGCACCTGGGTGGTTCAGTTGGTTAAGTGACTGCCTTCGGCTCAGGTCATGATCCCAGAGACCAGGGATCAGGGATCGAGCCCCACATCGGGTTCCCTGCTTGGCGGGAAGCCTCCATCTCCCTCTCTCACTCCCCCTGCTTGCGTTCCCTCTCTCACTGTGTTTCTTTCTGTGAAATAAATAAATAAAATCTTCAAAAAAAAAGAAAAAAGAAAGATAATATTTTTTTTTTTTAAAAGACACCATGGAGCTAGTCCTGCTCTCAACCAGCTTCCCAGAGTAGGGCAGTGGAGCAAATATAAATGTTGGAGTTAACCAAAGTAAGGTGAATCTAAATACCCATGTAATGAACAACCAGGGTAGGTAGCTGACATATGTGTCCAGCAGTTGGCTTGCTTCAGATTGTCTTCCTCAGTAGTCCCTTCTTCAGTGTTCCTGTTGCTTATACCTTAACAAATATTATACATATTCTGGGATGTATGATTTTTGTATGGAGTAAAAGGAATGCCTTTTGAAACTCCTGATGAAGGTAAAGCAAAGCTCCTAACTCCCTGAGAATATTGGACTGTGGAGTGCAGTTCATATCTGCACAGAAGTTTTGTAAAAATTTTCCAGTAATTCTATATTTTCTGCTAAGTCTGCTTACAAAGTATGATCCAACTCACTTCATCCTAAACAGTTTCTCTACTGGGTTGCTAATTCCAAAAATGACAAAGTTACATGACGTTTGGATGTTTGGAATTAATAACTATTGAAATGTTTTGAAATAGAACAAAAAATTTTATAGCCACTGAGTTTTCTGTAAGGAAGGAATAGTTGTTAACTGTTTCTCTGATAATGTGAAGTGAGAGGTATTCAATTTGAGGGCCAGTTGCTGGTTCTTCACATGCTGTTTAGAAGTGCAGATTTTTACTAGAAGATGCCTCTGTTTTATGTATCTGGGATCTTTCTGAAGAGAGGCTTTATAGAAGGGCCAGGTAGGCTCAGCTTATAAACTAAATGGCTATAAAGTGAGGGTGTAATAGGTAAATTCAAGGAAATACCAGATTTATAAAAAACCAAGACAAGTTTAGCTTGTAATGAATGGGATTATGTTAGAAGAAGAAAATTTCCTATTATTTTGTTGTGGCCAGTTTAAGTAGACTTAACTTACCTGTAAACCAGAATCATCTCTTTACAAATTTATTATAGATTGTTTTGATTACCATACATATTCCTCTTGCATTATTTAAAAGGAATACACGCTCTTGTTTTATACCAGCCAATCTCTACCTTATGAGTATACTTTGTTGGTTTTGCTGTCTCCACAGTGTATTAATAGACGAGGTCATTTTTACATTTATTAAGTTACTGGGTTCATGAAGGTCCACTGTTGTGACTGGTGCTAGAAGACTCTGGGCATCTAACAAGGAGCCTGGGAGTCAACCTTCTAATTTGGGAACAAAGTGGATTTTGCTACCTTCCCAGACACAAGGCTGTTAAACCAGTTAAGGAATAATTTATTTCATGGAGTTGAAGTATATGGTAATTTCAATACCTCTATTTATTTGGTTGATCCATCGAATTGTTAAAGTCTGTCACTTTTTAGAAAAAGAAATAAAATGAACAACTATATAGCTGACCTGTAGTCTGGCAAAAACCACTTCTCCAGCAATAGTACCAAAGTAAATAATGGAGTGGTTTTTTCCCAGCAGGTCCAAAGTAAAAGAAAACATCTTTTCTTAGTCCTCCTGCTACAATCCCCATATTTTGCCCATTAATATTTGCCTTTCAGTAATACGTGAGTCATGGTATAGAGAAGCCAAAGTGGCAACTATTTCCAAAGCAGCAATTGTATTGAATTCTCGACTTATGGAAGCTTCTCATAGTTGCTGATGTTAACTCCAGGAGTAACTATATACTACTTTGAGAGGTAAACATGTCAAAAAACAAAGTTCTGATATGAGAGGAAGCTGGAAAACCTAGTAACATTTGTAGACAAAACAGTGAAGGGGCACCTGGGTGGCTCCGTTGGTTAAGCGACTGCCTTCGGCTCAGGTCATGGTCCCGGAGACCCGGGATTGAGTCCCACATCGGGCTCCTTGCTCTGCGGGAAGCCTGCTTCTCCCTCTCTCACTCCCCCTGCTTGTGTTCCCTCTCTGGCTGTGTTTCTCTCTGTCAAATAAATAAAATATTAAAAAAAAAAACAGTGAAAAGAGTTTTAGACCAACTTAAAAATCAACTTGTTTCAACTAACTGAATTTTGGGGGTAGTGAACATTGTTTTGTATTTCAAAAGTATTGAGTTTAGAAATCAATTGTATGATGATGCCTTTATATATTTGTCTTTTCCCATGCATTTTTAAATAACCAGTAATCTATACTTCATTAAAATTTTTCTTTGGTGTAAGAAAATTTTATTGCCAATATTTTATTAATTTTACTACTACTTTACTAATAAAGAAATAGACTTCCTTTTGTAAGTTTAAATAATTCACCAGCTGGAAATGAGACAATGAATTTGCATCTTAGCATATTATGTTAACGCCTGTGTTCCTTCTCCTTAACACATCATCCTCCTATATACTAAAATCTATACTCTAGATAAGTCTGAAATCTACTCTCCGCCCTTTGTTTTTTTGTTGGATGTGTTGGCTGACTCAACATTAATCAAATTAGCCTAACTTCCTCACTAGTTTAAGTAGAAAGAAGAGAAAAGAGCTATCTTTGGGTCTTGGGGCTTTATAACAGATTAGCTCTAGCCAACTGATAAAAGTGAGCCATATGTTCTCACTTACCAATCAGGTAACACACTCCATCTCCATGGAAAGGAGTAAACAATGTTTACAAGAATAGCTTTTCATTGAAATTAAACATTATCTTCCCATCCCCAGAACCTAGGAAGAAAACAGAAGTAGAGCTGGGACCAAGCATTCTAGACACTTTCAAATCATTACCTCTCATGTGTTAACAGATCTAACCTGAAATACTTCTACTCTTCAAAAATTGTTTTAAAATATTTTTTATTTTAAAAGCATTTAAATTTCTGTTACATTTACTGATCTATCTTAAACTATATTTAATATAGTCAAACTTAAAAAGTGCATTGGCACTAAATGAAAATTAAAGTCTTCTTCCTCACCTTTCTTCACTTATGTCTTTTTGCCCTTCACCCAATTTTTTTAAAGTGTTGGAAATTCCTAGAATGTGTTTGAACATAAAACAGTATATATAAATGGATAAATATAACCTGTGTTGTTTGCACAAATTAAATCATACTCACTGCTTTGTACTATGTTTTTTTACTAGAAAATTTTCTGAAGCTCTTTGATATCAGGACATATTGATCCAACTCATTCTGTTTAAAGGATATGTATGTAGTGTTTCATTTAACAAATATTCTATCATTGTAGGCATTATTTTCTGTTATAACCTATTGGAAATAATGTAACAATGACATTTTATGTACTTTTTTTGGCATAGTTTATGATTTTACCAATAAATTTGTAGAGAGGAAATGAATTAAAGTCAATGAGTCACCTATTGCTGAGTGGTACTTAAAATAGTTTTTAGGAGTTTATGTTTTTGTCATAAAACTGAATTAAGGTTTCTGTTTTCTCTAAATCACTATCATATAGAAATTTATCTAACTTACATTAGTTTTTTATGTAGAAAATGCTACTTCAATGTTGTATGAATTTACAGTTCTTTCTTCTTTTATACATGAATTTTTTTTAAGATTTTATTTATTTGACAGAGAGAAACACAGTCAGAGAGGGAACACAAGCAGGGGGAGTGAGAGAGGGAGAAGCAGGCTTCCCACTGAGCAGGGAGCCCAATGTGGGACTCGATCCCGGGTCTCCAGGATCATGACCTGAGCCGAAGGCAGTCGCTTAACCAACTGAGCCACCCAGGCGCCCCCAGTTCTTTCTTCTTTTAACTTAAATTCATTAGCCAACACATAGTACATCATTAGTTCCAGATGTAGAGTTCAATAATTCATCAGTTGTATATAATACCCAGTGCTCAGCACATCATATGTCCTCCTTAATGCCCATCATCCAATTTCCCCATCCCCCTCCAGCAACTTCAGTTTGTTTCCTATAGTTAAGAGTCTCTAATGGTTTATCTCCTTCTCTGATTTCTTCCCATTCAGTTTTCCCACTCTTTCCCCATGATCCTCTGCACTGTTTCTTATATTCCACATATGAGTGAAACCATATGATAATTGCCTTTCTCTGATTGACTTATTTTGCTCAGTATAATAATTTCCAGTTCCTCCACATTATTTAAAATTGTAAATGGTAAAATTTCATGCTTTTTGGTGGTTGAGTATTATTCCATTGTATATGGACCACATCTTTACCCATTCATCTCTTGAAGACCATCTCAGCTCCTTTTACAGTTTAGCTACCGTGGACATTGCTGCTATGAACATTGGGGTTCACATGCCCCTTCTTCTCACTATATCTGTATCTTTCCAGTAAATACTCAGTAGTACAATTGCTGGGTCATAGGGTAGTTTTATTTTTAACTTCTTGAGGAAACTCCATACTGTTTTCCAGAGTGGCTGTACCAGCTTACATTCTCATTGGCAGTGTAAGAAGGTTCCCTTTTCTCCAACATCCTCGACATTTGTTGTTTCTTGACTTGGTCCTTTTAGCCATTTGACTGATGTGAAGTGGTATCTCATTTTGATTTGATTTTTATTTCCCTGAGGGCAGAAGATATGGAACATTTTTTTCATGTATCTGTTAGCCATTTGTATGTCTTCTTTGGAGAAATGTATGTTCATTTCTTTTGCCCATTTCTTCACTTGATTATTTGATTTTCGGGTGTTGAGTTTGATAAGTTCCTTATAGATCTTGGATACTAGCCCTTTATCTGATATGTCATTTGCAAATATCTTCTCCAATTCTGTAGGTTGCCTTTTAGATTTGTTGATGAATTTACAATTCCTTCAATGTGTTTGTGCACTTTTCCTAGTTTTCTGATTATTTGTACTTCTTACTAATTTTTATATGCATTAATCAATAAATTTTAAATTTAAAAATGTGTGTATAATTATCAAGTAATGAATATATCATTTTATATGTAAAATACATAGAATTTTATTTAAAATAGACATTTTAACAATTAAATATTAACTTGAATTTACATGTAATAATTTCATATCTTTTCCAGGTTCATTTTCATTGACTACATGGAAAATTTTAATGAAGACAGGTCATGTAAGGAAGCAAGTTCTAGAGCTTTTTCAAATAATTCTTGAAATGTTTAATGCAACATTTCTGACTGTTTCCAGTGTTTAATTAATGAACTAAAGATGAACAATATGAATACGTTGAGCAACAGTAATTTCAAAATTTTAATGTGATCATAACCATATATTTTTCTTGTTTCTGATATTTTTGATTTATGCTCACTTATTCAGGATTTTATCTATGCCTTCTTACTTTAAATTCAAATTAATGCTATGATTATTTTGCTCAATTAATAATTCTTGAGTTTTTAAATTTATCAATACATAAAATGTTTAGGATCTAAAGAAAATTACATTAAGCTATCACAAATCACTGTAAGATCAATAAACAGACTTTAAATTTATTTGGCTCTTTTGTTTATACCCTATATAACCTAATTACATGAAATTTAGAGTGATGTGTGTTGCTGATTTATAACCAAAATCCAGAACATTTAAAAATAAATACTGACAGTCAATTAAAAATTTTAAAACTCATAAAGCAGAACTGACAGAATACATACCTGATTTGTCCTTTTTTGTCTGTGTTTCCCCTCCTCTAGTCTACGCTTGACAATGTGTATGCTGACAATGTGAATGCTTCAGCGTCATTTGTCAGTGCTGCTCTCTTTCAGAAGAGAGATTATATTCTAGCCAGTAGGTGGTGACTTCCAAAGCTGAAATTAAACTTTCATATGTAGGTTTCTCATCCACACACTAAATCTACCTTCTGACTATTGGAAAAGGAAATGCTTCTACCCTTGCTCTCTTTCTGATATAAGTAATGTCTACATCATGACCAGAGGAATCTTTTCAATTATATATCAGATCATGTTCCTCTTCTTTTTAAACTTAAAATAGCTTGCCATCTCTCCCAGTGCAAAACCCACAGCATATATATATGTGACTCCTGCAACTGACATGAGCTGGATCCTTCACTCCTTCTGCCCTGCTCTCCTCCCACTCTCCCCTTTCACACTGGTCTCTTTGCTTTTCCTTAAATGCACCTATGATTCATGATTTTTGGAGCATTGTTTGCTTTCTGTTGAGAATGCTCTTCTCCCAAATCACTGCCTGCCTCATCTCTCCACCTCTTACTGGCCTTTTTCCCAATGTCGCTTTCTTTGACTGTCAGGATATTCTTTGACTTCTTTGTGTAAATTTTTGCCCACTCAATAATCACTATCCTTTTTATCCTGTTTATTTCCTCCTCCACATCACTTATCTCCACCCATAAGGTGCTCTATTAGTTTCTTTGTTTCTTGTCTGCCTTCCTACACCATTGTGGGAGCTCCTTGATGGTAGAGCTTTATTTTCTATAATAGCTGCATCCCTAGGGCCCAGGACAGAAGTTTTAGTAAGAATTCAAATATAGGGTATTTGGATGAATAAATGAAAAAATAATGAATGTTTGAATAAATAAAAAAGAATTGATAGAGTTTTCAAATACCAAACTTGAGTTTTGTTTTAATATGAAAGCCACAGGCATATGCTATGGATACTGGAAGAAAAGAGTAGAAATTACCTGATAATCAAAGTGCATAATAAATTTCAGAAGACAAAATCAGAATAAGCAAGGAATTGATATCCATTCTTATCACTAGTATATTGTTTAGGAAAATAGTTACAAAAGTAAAGAAAAAGTAATAAAATCAAATGGGACAGGGCCCCTGGGTGGCTCAGTGGGTTAAAGCCTCTGCCTTCAGCTCAGGTCATGATCTCAGGGTCATGGGATGGAGGTCCCTCTGCTCAGCAGGGAGCCTGCTTCCTCCTCTCTCTGCCTGCCTCTCTGCCTACTTGTGATCTCTCTCTGTGTCAAATAAATAAATAAAATCTTTAAAAATTTTTTTTAATTTTAAGTATTTTATTTTTTTCTATATTATTTATTTTTTTTTCTTTTTTTTTTATTGTTACTAAAATTTTTTTTTCCAGTGTTCCAAGATTCATTCCCCATTCCCCACACCCAGTGCTCCATGCTTTAGGTTTCCCCAGTACCCACCACCAGGCTCTCCCATCCCTCCACGCCCCTCCCTCCAAGTCCCTC
>PITA01007933.1:0-88000 GCA_004023965.1 Spilogale gracilis
TGGCTGTTGTATGTAAGTGTTGAAGCACTAAATTGTACACCTGAGATTAATATTACACTGAATGTTAACTGGAATTCAAATAAAAACTTAAAAAATATAAAAATAAAATATATCAAGAAAAAAGAGAAAGTGGCAATATTTTTTAAGATTTAAATATACATTATTTCATTGTTATTTTATAAAAAATGATATTTTCATATTGATCTTGTAACCTGTGGATTTGTTAAAGTCACTTACTAGTTCTAGTGATTTTTTTGTACATTAAGATATAGATACCTATATAGATAGGTAATCATGTCATCTACAAACAGAGACATTTGTATTTCTTTCTTTTCAATGGCTAGTCTTTCTTCCCCTGCCCTTATTTCGTGCATTGACTAAGATGTTTAGTATCATGCTCAATAGCAGTGGTGAGAGTAGATATACCTTGTTCCTGATCTTAAAAGGATAGCATTTTGTTTTCCACCATTAAATATGAAGTATGCTGCAGATATAGCTTTCTCAGGTTGGGAAAGTCCCCTTGTACTCCTAGTTTGCTAAACATTTTATCAGGAATGGATGTTAGAATGTGTCAAAATTTTTTCCTTTCCAAATGGTCATTTTTTTCTTTAGTGTATTGATATAGTGAATTACATTGTTTGATTTTCCAATATTGAACTAACATTGCATTCATGGAATAAATTTCACTTGGTCATAATCTATTATATTTTTGTAAATCAATAGATTTTATTTGCTAACATTTTGTTCAGGATTTTCACAAATATATTCCTGATAAAATTGGCCTGTAGTTTTTTTTTCTCATACTGTCTTTGTCTGACTGTGATGCCAAGGCAATACTGGCTTCACAGAATGTAAATGATAAAAATTATATAAATATTTTGATTATTTTAGGTTATTATGTATTACCTCCCTTGACTAGAATTTCAGCTTTTCAAGGATAACAGTTTTATATTCTGGGCTTTCAATTCAAAGCTTTAGTTCTGCAGGTCAGAAAGTTTCGGTGGAACTCATGCTTTTCCCGGTGGCATCACTCTCTTCCTATATGTCTGCACCACCATAGAAGGCTCTTTCTGATCTCCTGCCTGTCTTAGCTTTTAATCACACCAGTGAGAATCTGCTGAAAGTCTGTGGGGAAGAACCTGGAGTGGGTAAAAATTCTCACATGATTTGGGTGCCTCTCACACTAGTTTATACCTGGTTTCTAGCATCTGTCAAAAAATACTCACCTCTTACTTCTATGGTAGCTGTGACATCTTTTCCTGCCATGTTCTACCATTTGTTGGACAACTGCTTGTATCCTGTTCATCCTGAAGAAGGCCTGCCTTTCTTTAAATTTGGGGCTACTTAGTTAACCTAAGACTTCAGGTCTCTAGAGGGTTCAAGAAAACTTATGAGTATATAGTTAATCTAGCTCTTGCCTATTTGAGTGGGAGCAATACTTCTTATTTTCTATATACCTAGAACTCTTCATCTTTGTATTTTCATATCTTTTTTTTGTATTTTCTTATATCTTAATTGAAACCTCAATTAATACATAATGAAATAGAATTTTAAATGTGTATATTGAAATATTTTCTAATTGGCCTTACAAATGTACTAAAGAAATTTCCTATTGTAATAAAGAAAATGCATAGTACCTTATCTTTATTATTATACAATATATATTAGGGACACTATTTGACCAACAGTGTAACCACACAGTTTTCAGAAGGGAGGACTGAGAGCCCTCTTTCAATGAAGTTTTCTCTCTTTTATATTACTGGAGGCTAAAAGTCCAAGACCAAGGTGTCAGTAGTGTCAGTCCTTTGTGAGGTCTCTCTATTTGACTTAAGATGTCCACCTTCTCCCTGTGTCCTTACAAGGTCTTCTGTGTGTGTGTGTGTGTGTGTGTGTGTGTGTGTGTGTGTGTACTAATCTTCTCTTCTCATAAGGACAATATTCAGATTAAGGCCATCCCAATGGCCTTATTTTACCTTAAATTTTTTAAAAAAGATTTTTTTTATTTGACAGAGAGAAACACAGCTAGAGAGGGAACACAAGCAGGTGGGGTGAGAGAGGGAGAAGCAGGCTTCCTGCCTAGCAGAGAGCCCGATGTGGGACTCGATCCCGGGTCTTCGGAATCATGACCCTGAGCCGAAGGCAGTCGCTTAACCAACTGAGCCACCCAGGCACCCATTATTTTACCTTAACTACCTTTGTAAAGACTTGATTTCCAAATATAGTCATGTTATGAGGTACTGAGGATTAGGACATTAAAATATGAAGTTTGGAGAGCACAGTTCAGCTCATAACCCTCTGCAACTATAGCTCCAGTCAGGTGGCCCACTGTCATGGCTCCAGCTTCTAGTAGGCTCCAATCAGTATAATCTTCCTCTCCTGATCCAGACCTAGGGATGGCAACAGCTTCCCACTGTATTAGTCTTCTGCTGCCTCAGCAGTTACCTTGTGTTCTGTTAACCTTGACACACCTTTCACTAAGAAATTCTTCATTGCAGTTACTTGAACAATCTGATTGTTCAATCTGATTGGATACTATTTCCTGCCAAGATAGTGTTCTAGCACATTCTTTGTGTATCCCCTTACCAACTTCCCTCTCCTGCTTCCAATGTGTCTGCACATTGCATGGCAACTCTGACTCCTTGTCCACATGCCCTATGGAACTGCAAATCCCTTGGGGGTAAAATCCAGGCCTTTTCATTTTCATATGTTTAGGGCTTAGCCTGGTAATTCGTGTATGGTGCATGTTAAAAATTTGTTGTTCAATTAGTTATTGACTAATGATTCACTTCCTCCCCACCCCACCATCACTCTCTTTCCAGGATTACATTTATATAACCCTAATACATCATCTTTAAGCTATGGAAACAGCTTTCTAGTGGATCTTACTGTTCTACCCTCAGTACTAATGACAGGTTAATCTTCTTAATAAATGATGCTCAGAGAGATGTATCTTTCAGGACATTCACACTCAACCTTAACCTACCTTCAATTTCTCATTCTACTATGCCCATAACCACCACCCACTTTCCAGCTGCCAGGCTTTGTGCTATTGCTCACATGCTTCCTTCCACATGAACCCTCCTTGTTTTCAGCTGGAACCTTATCAGGCCTTTCAGGTATGGATGTTAACAATATCCTATATCATGGGTATTGTAAAAATTACAAAAGCAGGGTGCCTGGGTGGCTCAGTGGGTTAAAGCCTCTGCCTTCAGCTCAGGTTGTGATCTCAGGGTCCTGGGATCGAGGCCTGCATTGGGCTCTCTGCTCAGCGGGGAGCCTGCTTCCTTTTCTCTCTCTCTCTGCTTGCCTCTCTGCCTACTTGTGATCTCTATCTCTCTCTCTGTCAAATAAATAAAATCTTTAAAAAAATTACAAAAGTAGCTTGGAGTAGGAGCAGGGTTTAAAGTACTGAGGCTTTAAGTTGTGCTATGGGTTAACCTAGTTTCTAGGTGGTGGGAAGGTGGGGGAATCCCAGAGGACAGGCCTGGGTAATTAGAAGGGGAACCTGGAACAGCAAATAATTTCTGCTATTGCTTATCAGTATGGCCCTAAGAAAATCATTTAATGTTTTTGTTCCTTAGCTGCCAAATACCTTAGACTAGAATCTGATGCTATTCAAAGACCCTCTGAGTTCTGCAATTTGATTTTCTTTAATATATGCCAAATATGATTTGCTGATTTAGCTCAAAACCAACCATCTACCTCTTGACACCAGGTTTTCCTCAAGAACTATAGGAGAAAAGTTTTCCCTTCACAAGGTTAAATATTTCCGTGTGTGTGTGTGCGTGTGTGTGTGTTTGTGTGTGTGTGTAAAATTATGCTGCTTTTACTTATTTGAAAACTCTCTGAAGTCCAAAGTCTTCCCTTGAAGATAGTATCAGTGAGAATCTGATAAAGGAGAAGTGGAGGGTGTGGGAATGGTGAGAGGTGGGAAGCCACTAAAATCAGTTTTCACTTCTAAGCAAGAGCACATTCTGGTACTGTCCTTATTATATTTAGACATAAGGCATCACTCCCTGTATCACCACACTTTTGGAAATTATACTTTGTGAACAAAAAGTTTCATAATGTGGCATTAAGACATGCAATCTTATATTCTTAGTTCTAAATGAGCAAAACCTTTGTGCTTGAAACACATATGAGTGTGTAATGTTTATAAAGAACTTGCATTCTCTTGCACCATACTCAAAGATAGACTAAAAATGGATGAAAGACCTCAATGTGAGACATCAAAAGCCATCAAAATTCTCGAGGAGAACATAAGTAGTAACCTCTTTCACATTGGCCACAACGTCTTCTTTCAAAACATGTCTCCAAAGGCAAGGGAATCAAAAAGTGAAAGGACTTCATCAAGATAAAAAGCTTCTGCACAGCAAAGGGAACAATCAACAAAATAAAGAGGCAACCCATGTAATGGGAAAAGATATTTGCAAATGACACTACAGAAAAAGGGCTGGTCTCCAACATCTATAAAGACCTTTTTAAACTGAACATCCACAAAACAAATAATCAAATCAAGAAATGGGCAGAAGACATGAACAGACACTTCTCCAAAGAAGACATACAAATGGTTAACAGACACATGAAAAAATGTTCATCATCATTTAGCCATCGGGGAAATTCAAATCAAAACCACATTGAGATACCACCTTATACCTGTTAGAATGACAAAAATTGGCAAGGCAAGAAACAACAAATGTTGGAGAGGATGTGGAGAAAGGGGAACCCTCTTACACTATTAGTGAGAATGTAAGTTGGTACAGCCACTTTGGAAAACAGTGTGGAGTTTCCTCAAAGAGTTAAAAATAGAGCTACCCTATGACCCAGGAATTGCACTACTGGTATTTACCCCAAAGATACAGATGTAGTGAAAAGAAGGGCCACATAAACCCCAATGTTCATAGCAGCAATGTCCATAATAGCCAAACTGTGGAAAGAGCAGAGATGCCTTTCAACAGATGAATGGATAAAGATGTGGTCTATACATACAATGGAATATTACCCAGCCATTAGAAAGGATGAATACCTAACATTTGCATCAACATGGGTGGGACTGGAGGATATTATACTGAGTGAAATAAGTCAAACAAAGAAAGTCAATTATCATATGGCTTCACTTACTTGAGAACATAAGGAATAGCATGGAGGACATTAGTAGGAGGGGGAAAAGTGGAAGGGGGAAGAATCAAAGAGGGAGATGAACCATGAGAGACTATGGACTATGGGAAACAAACTGAGGGTCTTAGAGGGGAGGGGATGGGGCAATGGGTTAGCCTGGTGATGGATATTAAGGAGGGCACATATTGCATGGAATACTGTTATATGCAAAAAAATGAATCATGGAACACTCCATCAAAAACTAATGTTGTACTGTATGGTGACTAACATAACACAGTAAAAAGAAAAGAATTTACATGCCAGAAATAAGGAAATAAGAACCAATTAAGGCAGCTCCATGAGTGCCTTTCTCCACATTCTCAAAGCAAATTTTGCAAATTCAAAATATACCACAGTGCATGAAAATTATTTATGTATGAAACCTTTCCCAAAGACTTAATAAATAAATGCGAATTAAATACAGGGTAGTTTTTAAAAAAATATTTCTGTATCCTTGGCTTCTGGCACAATGTCTAGAATATATGTTTTCAATAAATGTTGGTTGAATAAATAAATAAGCTGCCTCAATGCTTGGAGGTGGGGAATGTGCACAAGGACATCCAAGACCATGTCACCTGGAGAGCAGTAACTGGACTAAGTGACAGTAGGCAGTGAGGGGGACTTAAGAAGTGGAAGATGATTCATTTCTGAGATAGTTTCTAAGAAAATATTCAAATGGAACCTAACCCAACTTTTGACTTGTTTTGGGAAAGATCAAAATGTATTTTTCTCCAGGGAGAAATCCTGACATTGACTTTTCTTCAGCCAGTATTTCCCTCTAGAAAGTTACCCATTACAGCCCCTTAGGAGAGCCCAGTTCTTGCTTAGTGTGCAGCTTTCAGAGCTGTGAACTGCCTGGCTCTGCTCCTTTTCAACATTAAACACATGGATCTATTTTTAAATAAAGAAGAAGATGCTTAAATGGAAATTAAGTATTTGTTCTCATTTAAAATGAATTCATATTTGCCCCCAATACAACATAGTTGTAGGGTAACTGACTATTCTGGGCTGCCCAGTACTAAAGGGCTTCCTGGGACACAAGACTTTCAGTTATGAAACCAGGGAAATCCTGGGAAAATTGGGCAAGTTGGTCACCCCACATGCTTTACACTACTTAGAGAAACAAAGAGTTTCCCCTTTTTTATGTGATAACTAAATATCTTAGAAATAAAAAATTCTACAAAGTTAAGAAGAACAGAAAGAGACTGATGCAATCAAAAACCATACATTTCTTTAGGAAATAGATAAAGAGGGCTACAAGATTATCTTAACTCTGTGAAACTCTTGCACTTAATAACTGGAAGTGAGCACGGTCTGTTTCAAAGTAGTTCCGCAAACACTTTGATTAGACATTTCACCTCTGCGGTCCTAAAGCAGACAGATATGTAACTCTGGCAATCAGAATCAACACTTACACTGATTATAAAGTTCTAGATTTGCTATTACTCGAGAAAAGAAAAACCCTCAAACCAAACTTTCATCCCCAAAAGAAGCTTCATACCATGGTTTGAATAAAATATTTACAAGGCAGAGAGATTCCAGCTTCACTTACTTGGTTGTTGTAACTACAACAAAAATAGCAAGATTTTAAAAACAAAAGTTCTTTTTAATTGTACATATCTTAAAAGCATTGCAATGAGCATGACTGAAAATATCCACATATTACATGGTCTTATATATCATTTATCTAATTATCTTTCTACCCATCTACTGTGCTTGCTCCCCCCCCCCCCCGCGTTGCTGCCCACAAAAACCTTGACAAGCAGGAAGAGGAACCGCCATTTAAAAATCACAAAGTTTTCTATCTGTAGAAATAGATTTCATATCACTTTCAAGACAAACTATGCCTTTGATAGGGAAAAAGCACCATCATGGACCCTTTGATTACAAGAGAAGTAAAAACAGCACTCCCTCGTATTCTGAAACAGAATAGAGGAGAAACTGATGTCATTATAAAGGCAAATATAAATGTTTTTAGATTGAGACACTGTTCTACTCTGTTCAGTATGCAAGTTGTGTATCAGTGAAGCAGGGGAAAGGTTTGCTTTAGACTATCTTGCCTTTTCTTAGAGGTTACTGGATGTATGAGAGTTCAAAGAGAAATACATTAGCTTTCTTCAAACTGAATGTATCCCATGCTGCAACAGCTTGAATTTCTCTGCAGCTGTTGTTGTTGCATTAATCATTTACACCGACCTGAAACTGAAGCTCTGTGAAGACAAGGCACACAGATGTAAACAAGATGGTGAAAAGTACAAGTCAACCACTACTTGAAGGCTACTGGTATTTGAATAACATGATATGGCTGTAGCTGAGATATTGCTGGGATTGGGGGAGTGCGTAGAGTTTAGGGAGCAAAGGAGAAGGTAGACTCCTGCAGAACAAGTTTTGATTGGGAAAATACAAGCACCTTGCTGTGGATAAGAAAGAAGATGATGCTGGTCTGTAGTCAAGCCCAAGCAGCACTTTATGTATGATGGCTTTCTCATAATGCACAGGGTTTTAATGATGAATGACTAATCAAAATAATGATAAATATTAACAAACATAAAATCCAACAGACTGTTAAATAATGACACCACTATGTCATATGAACTGGACTTCCCCTCTCACAAAAAGTGAAATTTCTCTTGGGACATTCCATTCTCTGAGGAAACCCCCTCCTCTCTCCAGCCCCCTACCCAGACTTTTTGAAGTATCTTCAGATCTAGTTATATTTTTGTTTCACACAAAAAGAGTGAAAAAAAAACAAACAAAACTAATCAACACAAAGCTCTTTACTAAAGAAAAACCTTAAAGTAACATTCAACAGATGGGTGTTATATTTACTCCTGAGGAGGGCTGCTCTTGACTAATAATTCCTCAGAGCTGGGGCTTCCCTTGACATATTCCTTTCTATCTTCACTTCTGGGTGGCCCCAGGCCCCTGAGGGCATATGAAGAAGCAGAAGTGTGCCTTTAAGAATGTGGCTGGCCATGCAGGTGTCATAAATGCAGATAGAAGTGATCCTCTGACCAGGGATACTTAAGGACCACCCTATGTCCCACTGGATATAAGGCCATGTGGTCACTCTGAATACGGTTTTATGAAAATTTAGAGGCCATCAACACAGTACCCCATAGAAGGTAACTGGTCAGGGCTCTTGGTGGATCTCTTCATACCCAGGTGAGTTAGGGTAAGAAACCAAGGGCCAAGCTGTATCTTACAGCAGTACTGTCAGGCAGATTAAAAAGACAATTATTCTACTGAATCTAAAAGAATATTAGTGGTTCAAATTTTAGTAGCTTTGGGCCGGGATCATCAACCTTGTAAAGTTGTGGGGTTTTTAAATTTAATTTTATTTTTTTAAACCATGGAAAGTTTTAAAGAACCTGTTTGTTGTCTCAGATATACTTTTCTGGACAGAGATAGGGAAGTACATTGGTCAAGGCAAACCATTGCAGACAAGGAAAATAACCATAGACATAGCCAACCTGCAAAATAGATGTTCATAAACCAGGAGTGGTTTCTTAACCAAAGCTCAAAGAACAACATGATATCAAAGGCAGAACTACAGATAGTACCGGGCTCTGCCAACTACTGCTATGGCTACAACTCAAGTGGCAGAGTACAAGAGTACAGCAATGCATGAAAGCACTGTGTGCAGGGTGCCTGAATGGTTCAGTCATTAAGTGTCTGCCTTCCACTCAGGTCATGATCCCAGAGCTCCAAAATAGAGCCCTGCATGGGGCTCCCTGCTCGGCGGGAAGTCTGCTTCTCCCTCTCTCGCTCCCCCTGCTTGTGTTCCCTTTCTAGCTGTGCTTCTCTCTGTCAAATAAATAAATAAAATCTTTAAAAAAAAAAAAGAAAACACTGTGTGCAAGGGCTCTCCCCATCTGCCACCATCACACTAGTGTGCACTACATCACTTTAAAAAAAAAAGGACAATAGGACTTTGGTCATCCCTAGATCAAAGAGCCATGTCACATAGAATAGAAATTGCTCTACAAAAGAAAAAACAGGTAGATATGATGATCAGTATCTAGCACATAAAAATGAATTATTAGTGAACCTCACATCTGGACAAATGCAACAACATTCCAGTTGTGCTTTCTCTCTTTGATCAACAAACATCAGAAAATTTCCCCATTAGAAGATACTAGGGACTATTGTAGGTGCTGGATATAAAGAGGGAGGACAAATCGTCCTTGTCCTCATGAAGTCTACAATTTTGGAAACATGCATCCATATGTAACCCATAGGCTGACAATAGTGTCACTTTCTACCTGATTTTTAGGAACCAAGACTCTTATTTCCACTTTTGCCCAGTAGTCTTTTCTATAAACTGCTTGATAATCCCATTCCTCCAACACTTGCTTTACCTTTGCCAACCCTCTTAGAAACTCTACACATGGCAGATTTTATTGACTCCTAACTATGTCCGCTAGCATCTCTCCATTTACCTCTGCCCAGATTCTCTGACCCCTTCTCTCTGCCCAGCTTACCTACCTACATAACCATTCCTCTTACTGTTCTTCTCTGATCTCACCAGATGGCTGTGATCTGAGATCCGAGCTCTCCAAACCTCTTAAGGGGAAGGAGGACACCAAGTTCATAATCAGAAGATTGCTTGGAAGGCTAGAAACCAGTGGCCTTTGAAAGGTTGAGGTCATTGAGGAGCCTATTCTTATGATCAGGTCTCTGCATGGCCTCAAACAGTCAACTGGGTAACCTCTGGACAGTTCTGGAGAAACAAAGAAAATGTTTTGTGCTTTACTTAGGTAGTTCTAAACTCCATCTTTCTTCTTTCCGCAATTCATTAGCTATCTTTTCCTTTCAGTCATAACTGTGTTAGCTCTTCATTTTAACTTCTTATTCCTAGTTTGTTCTTACTTGACAGCATGGCCTAAGAATTCTGTGGAAGGCTAACATTATCTATTAGTAGACATTTA
Organism: Spilogale gracilis; assembly: GCA_004023965.1. Taxonomy (NCBI): domain Eukaryota; kingdom Metazoa; phylum Chordata; class Mammalia; order Carnivora; family Mephitidae; genus Spilogale; species Spilogale gracilis. The sequence continues at coordinate 10,089 of PITA01007933.1, forward strand.
ATTTGTTATAAAGCAAGAGAAAGAGAGAGGGAAAGATTGACAGAAAGAAAGAGATTTCATCTCTGAAAGATGTCATCCATGTGGTCCTATCATTCTGATAATAATGGCAGGTTATAAATGTGTTTTGCTCTCCAAGCATTGGAGATATTTCTGATTGTCATGACACTGTGGGGGATGCTAATGACATATAGTAATAGAGACCAGGGATATTCCTAAATATCCTACAATGCACAGGACAGCCCCACAAGCAAAAAAAAAAAAATTCAGCCCCAAATATCAGCAATGTTGAGGTTGAGAAACTCTGGATTACAGTATGTTCAAAAGGCCAAGGAAGATTATATAGCTCCTTTTTGCTTGCGCAGAGCTTTATCTCAGTTCTCTGAAATTATCAGTACTACCTCTAATAATCTGGCTGACTTTAATGGTTGAGCTTCTGTTTGTGGGCTTTTGCACACTACTACCTTAAAGTTCAGTTATTACTCACTAAGTACACCATTAACTGGCTATCCTTCACTACATGTGTATAGACTCAGCTTGTTTAACAGACTACTCCTCACTAGGCACATGTAAAGGGTTTATTTATTTGGAGTCATTACCAAAATTTATGGTGTTGATTGTGTTAAGAGTGACAAAAATGGAAGGAAAGAAAGTGGAAGTAAAGATCTTACATGGGATGAGATTCCACTAGGCTTATGATGACTTAAAAATTTTATGAGTGAGAGAGAATGGAAATGAATAGTTTCTACTTTAGATGTGAAACTTGCCAGCTTCTTCTAGGAGTTTCCTTCTTTCTATAATCAGGAACTATCAAGAATAAAAGAAGACAGAAAGGCACTGGGAAATGGGCAGTTCACCTGTTCAGTATGAGAACTGAACCCAAAAATCTCTGAGGTGTTGCTATGAAAATAAAAAAAAAGGGAAACCAGGATTTATTGCCCAAACTGGATTAGACTTTCCCTTTTCCTTTTCTTTAGACATAGACTTGCAAGATATGACTAAATGTTAATTATTGTGTGATGATAAAGAGAGGTAAGATTAAGCTCTTGGATGGGATGGGGGGCAGTGACCGGAGACAGTCTCTTGAGAAACCTCCCACAGAATTTTTTTAAAAGATTTTATTTATTTATTTGACAGAGCTAGAGAGGGAACACAAGCATGGGGAGTGAGAGAGGGAGGAGCAGGCTTCCTGCCGAGCAGGGAGCCTGATGCGGGGTTTGATCCCAGGACTCCGGGATCATGACCTGAGCCGAAGGCAGTTGCTTACCCAGTGGAGCCACCCAGGCACCCCTCCCACAGAATTTTAAAATGACTCTTCTGACTTCTGATGTTAATGGTCTTATCTTTTCTCATTTAACCAAAAATAAAAATTTGAGAATTTGAAATGAGTTCTGAGCATGTGGATCTTGTAGGACCATACTGAATGAAGGTTAGAGTACCCATTTTGACTATTAAGAGATAACCATCACAAGTTGTGAGTTTAGGAGAGGTTATAAGAAATGAATAAGAGAATGGAAATATTCCAAATGGATTACAGAAGAAAAACTGCATATGGATCTACTACCATTTATGGGAAAGTACCAACTTATGACTGGTTTTGTTCTTGAAAGTTCATCTGACTACTGGAAACAACAGCACAAGTAAAGTGGAGGGGAAAAAGTAGTTCATTGATTGCTGGATAGGATCTTTAAAAATTTGCAGTCCAATGCTCTCTAAAATGAGGAGGAAAAAAATAGGTTCAGTAAAGTTGATCATCTTGCCAAAGATCACTGTGAGATTTAGGAACAAGGACTGCTCTTAGGATTCCCCCAGGCAGTCTGCTAACCCGTTGTGTTATCTATAAGCAGGAAGACAGTAAAAAATAGCGATGGTGAGGAGCAGAGGGATAGGAGATGTGCTGTCCAAGTGTCTGGAAGGTGAGAGAGAGAAGAGGAAGTGAAGGTAGTAGAGAAGGAAAACTCCAGAAGCAAGAGGGCAGGTCTGGATTCCATCCAACCTATGGGAGACGATTTGGGTGAACACTGAGTGAGGGGTTCCTACATATGGGGTTCTGGTCCCTGCTACTGCCCAGAAGATATATGGAGTACAAGGAGAGAAATGAGTCAGATGGAATCTGGAAGTTCTTTATAAAATATCCGCATCCTTCAGAACCTAACTGATGGTCTCAGTAATCTAGACTTCATTAATTTACTCAACAAATATATACTGAACCCTTATTTCATGCCAGGTACTGTCCCAGACCATGTGGCTTTGGCAGTGAATGAGACCGTTAAGGTCCTTTACATCAGGAGGCTGCTATCTAGTGAGACAGATAAAATGTAAGCAAGCAAATATGGTAAGTTCCAGTTAGGTTAAATACCATGCAGAAAATAATGCAGGATAAATTAACAGTGACTTAAGGATCTACTTTAGATTAGGTAGTCGGGGAAAAGCCTCTTTGAGAAGGTGACATTTAGGCTGAAACCTCAAAGACAAGATCCAGCTTTGCAAACGGCTAGGTCTGGATGGAGAGTACAGCCCATACAGAGTGCACGATCCATCCTGGTAGGTTCAAGAGGCATACAGAAAGCCAGTGCAGCTGTAATTTGTTGAGCAAGAAGGAGCAGATGAAATGAAGTCATCAGGGGTGAGCCCAGCCATGTTAAAATGATGTTTATGTTCATTTAACATTTATTAAGCACCTATTTCGTGCAGAGCATTGCTAACAGAACAAAACAAAACAAAACAAAACAAAACAAAACAAAACAAAACAAAACAAAACACTGAGAAATCCCTACCTCAAGGATTCCGTCCCCAGGGAAGAAAGCAAAGAGTTTAGTGGGGGGGATAGAATTCTCCAAACAATTCTGCTACAGGTTAGAAAGTATTCAACTCTAGACAGAATCATAATGCAGACATTACTAGCTGCTTAGCAAGGACAGGGGCTTTCCAGAAGCAACTGTATCAGCGCAGCCAAGCACCTACTACAGCCAGTTTAAAATCTGAAAATGGGCTCACACTAGACGTTTCATGACACGGTATGAGGTCTGAGATCTGGCCATCTGCTCCCCCACGGTAGGGAGGTTAGGTCATCCCAGAGATGAGTCACTGAGCCCCTTTCCCCACCGGGTGAGCCTTTTCGGTCTTCGTGGGTGGGGCAGGGCCATAGGAATCCCCCAACCCGGGCCTAAATCTGTCGCCCTCAGAAAACCCAAGTAGAGGAGTCGCGAAGACCAAGGCTCTGATTCACCGAGGCAGTCAAGGCAAGGTGGTGACTACTGGTAACAGGTCACCCCCATTCGCCCCAGGGGAAAAGGTCTGTGGGAGTTTTGTTGACCCTGATCCCGGGGGAGGTGGCCGGGTACGCGCTGTGGCCGGGTTGGGGAGGCGCCTGCTCAACCCACCAAGCCCCGCCTCTGCCCCAAGCCCTCCCCAAACGCTCATTGCTGCTGCGCTGGTCGCTCGCGCTGCGCGTGCGCGTTGGGCTCGGGCTCGGGCTCCCGCAGCCGAGAAGCTGTGGGCTACGCAGGGCGGGGCGAGCAGTCGCCGCGCCCGGGAGCCCGACTACAAATACCAGTGAGCCGGCGGGGGAGGGGTGCTTGGGCGCTCTAGCGGTGTGCACTGGCAGAGCGAGACCATTTCCCGGCAAGGGCGCCGGTTCCTCTGCTCTGCTCGGCCGGGAAGTCAGGGGCGGACGAGCGGAAAGCCCTTCCGTCCAGGCCAGCTCCCTGGAGCAAAACGATTGGCCTGGATGTCCCCGACTATTACTGTTGTTGTTGTTTATACTGCGAGCACGAAATTCCTCCCAGGGCCTCCTCCCCCGCCCGCACCACCTGCTCCTCCCTCCCGTTGTAGCATGCTTTTAGTGAGACTGCGACCTCATTTCCAAAGGTGCTAGAGTCCGCATTCAGCCACGATGGGGAATGGGATGAACAAGGTAACGTCTCTTTCTTTCATTTGTGCTGGTTTTGCTTCCACTTTTCAGGCTTTCCCCCGGCTGGTGTTTGCTGGGCAAGGAGAGCCCATGACTGGAGCCCCCTTTCGCTCTCCGACCTGTCTGACCAGTTTGCTTCCACCGTGACTTTGACACCGAGTGTGCTTTCCTTTGGTGGGAACGGGAGCGAAGGGCGGTGCGCCTGGCGCGGTGCTCGTGATGTCTGTTTTTGGGGTGCCCCCCCCCCCGGGCCTCCTGCGGGCTTCCGGGTAAGCAGTCCCCCCGCACCTACCCTGCCAACCTGTGTGCTTTGCAACTGAGAACAAGCCGTGCCCTTTAAAAGCGTTGACACTTGTTCTGCGGACACCTCAGCTGAGCTCAGAGGGATTGTGGTTTTTTTCTCCCCTCCTCTTCACTCCCAGACTAGGCTCTTGAAGCGTCACCACCCACATTATTAGTAAACTGGAGTAGATAAGTGTCTTCTATTATTTAATTTCCTCTTTCTCCCACATTCTTCTTCTTCTTCTTTTTTTTTTGTGTGTGTGTGTGTGTGTGTGTGTGTGTGGTCAGAGAAGTTGACAGAGACCTAAGTCCTGAAGTGTTACCTGGCAAGGGTGGGGGTTGTTGAGAAAACAGATTCAGAGCTGATTTATCCAGGATTACATGCTTTCTGCAACAGGGGCAACCTGTTGGCTGGCTGCTTGTGCTGATTTTGCCTTATACAAAATACCTGTTACTCTCTTCTTTTTGTCTCTGTTCTGGCCCCCACCGCTGGCTCTTCAATTTCCTTAGAAACCCCTTCCTAAGTTGTAGGATAGTTTCTGTGTCTTTCCTGACAGTGGAAGATACCAGAAATTAGCTCTTGCATTTGAGAGCTGCCTGGGATGTACATTCATGCCAACCACAGGTTAAGGATTTTGTGATCTAGTACTGCTTGTTTAAAGGAGAGACAAAACTTCTTAAAAAGCCCTCAGCAAAGGCAGGTACTCCTTCACAGGTATTTAAATGGTCCTGGATCAGAGGTTAGCCAGCTTAGTGCTTGTCTGCCTCCATTCTAATCCACTCACATACATACAGATAGATTTAGCTTTCATATTTGGTGGATATAACCATGGGACTGGCTGGCTTTCCTTCTTTCCTCTCTGCACTAGGGTCAGCAGTGGTTTGGATCTTTCAGCTAGAGTGTGAAGTGCGATAGGGAGTGTTAGAAGTTAAGGTTGGGGAGAAAGTGCAGTCCTTGGGTAATCCTGGGTACCCAGTTAACTTTTTTCACTTGCCCATATCATGTTTCTTGTGTTCTGCAGACCCAGTTTATGGAAGAATTACGTGATTTGGGCCTGCATATCCAAGGCTTTATGATAACCAGAATTGTATTCCTTGTGTGGGGCTTGGAGGGGGGTGACCAAGATTGGTCATAATACTTGCATTATGTCCTCATTAAAACTGAAATCCATCAGCACCATGAACCTTCTGCTTGTTAAATGAAAACAGAACAATAAAGCTGCTTTCAGAAGTTTGTGGACTTATCGTCATACCTAGGTTTTTCTTTGGCTCTTTCTACAGTTTTTTTGAGTTGCTTACTCTCCACTGCTTGTAGCATTTAATTTCTAGTCTTTTTATATAACATACTTAGGAATGTGAATGATTACCTAAGGTTCAAAATTAAGGCTTTTAAGCAAAAACAGTCATATTCATATCATTTATTTACCTTTCAAAGAAAATAATGAATTTCTTGCTGCTATTATCATAATCATCTTGTATTATAAGACCTAATGTAGAGATGCAGAAACAGAAATGAAGGTCATTCTTCATTGACCCTTCAAAAGAGGGTCATTATTCTAATAGATATTAATTGTGTACCTACTGTTGGCCAGCTGCTGTGCTAGTTGAGAGGGTAGAGGGAGCCTACAACGGTAAATGACACAGTGCTTCATAGAACCTTTGGTATAGACCAGAGGTTGAACCAACTGAAGTATTTGCCTCCCACTGTCACAAACTAGGTTTCCTATGAAATCCAGGGACAGCTTGATTTTCACCAGGCAGGATGCTTTTTGGAGGACACAGCAGCGAGGAAAGAAGAAGCCATCAGCCTGGGCAGCTGGGTTCCAGATGAAGTTCACCAACCCTGGCAGTCAATGGGGGGTTAAGATGTTGGATCTAGAAGGTCCTTACATCCTGCCTAGAATGGTAATGCTTCCTTCAGCTCACAATTAGATCATTAATTCAGGTTCTTCAAGATAAAAACATGCACATGGAGGGGGCACCTGGGTGCCTCAGTTGATTAAGCATCTGCCTTCAGCTCAGGCCCTGATCTCTATCCTGGGATAGCAGAATCAATCCTAACCACAGAAATGCTTTTCTAAGACCATTTACAAATAAAAACATACAATACCCATGGAACTAAAAGCATGATTTGCAGTATGTGTGCCATAAGGTTACTGGGACAAGATTTCTTTCCCATCTCACAGAAGTTGGTCATCCTTAGCAAAAGAAAACTTAGGAACTAAGTAACATAGATTTTCTTCTGACTGTTTAAAGTATAGCAGCTATTATATACATTTCATGTCCTCATGGAGGATGTTCTCATCAATACATTCCAGTCTCCTGTACAGCAAAATATCATATCCTTCTTAGGTAGACACAGCATGTTGCACAATGTTAGGGAAGGAGGCTTCTGCGTTCTGGCATATCAAAGATGCTAAGGAAGTAGAAATAGAGAAAACTGTTGTGATCTATTATTTTTGAAGCCTCATATCATGTGCCTACAGCTTAAAAAATCTAAGCCTCACTATAGCCACGGGAAGTCAGTGTGTCTTATCCTCTTTGTGCAGATTGGGAAATGGACCCTTAGAGAGATTAAATAACATGACTAAGGTCCTAATGCAGGTTTGAAATTTAGTTCCTGTTGATTATGAAGGTAGTGGAAATCTTTCCTTTGTGCTAGGATGGCAGTTCATCCCAAATAAATTCTAAAGGCTTTGAAAAGTAACTGGAAAAAGCTCCCCAGAGTTCCAAATTAATTGCAAAATTGGAAAAGCCACCTTCTCTCTCCCTTCATATTTGCCATTCAGACAGAGGCAGAGGCAGGCAACTAAAATAATCTGATTACTTTTTGTGCAATCCCCAAGTAGATCCTTTGAATTGGGCAAAAATGTAATCACTAAGGAGTTTATAGTGTGCCAGGCCCTATTTTGGGACTTCACCAGGCAGAGTAAATCATTTGATCTTCACTATAACCCCATGAAGGCAGTGCTGTTATTTTCATCCCTGTTTTCAGATGACACACATAGAGGTTAAGTGGCCTGCCCAAAGTCACCCAGCTGGTAAGTGGCAGAGCCTGGACTCAAAGCCAGGTGGTCTGGCTCATAGTCACAATGCAGAGTGCCTCACTATGCTGTTAAAGATTAACCTTGTAAATGTCTCTAGTGGGATTAGGGTTAAACCAAATAGCCTGTTGCATGCAAATGTCATGTTTCTGTTGAGTCTTTGAAAATTCCCAGTTGACTCAAAGTTCTCTCAAGGGTCTGAACCTACTACTCTTTTGGGTGAGAAAGAAACTCCTGTCCTCATTGTCATCTTATTAGTCTTAAGTATTACAATACCCCATGAAAAACAAAAATGTAGTCTCTCTATCCAAGCATTTTATCAGAGAAATCTTCCCCAAATCCTTCTCCATGTGCACTTTAAAAAAGATACTATTTATTTGCTAGAGAGAGAGAGAGAGAGAGAGAGAGAGAGAGAGAGAACATGTATTAGCGAGGGAGGGGGATGCAGAGAGAGGGAGAGGCAGACTTCCTACTGAGCTGGGAGCCCCATGCAGGAACATCCTCCGTGAGGACATGAAATGTATATAATAGCTGCTATACTTTAAACAGTTAGAAGAAAATCTACGTTATTTAGTTCCTAAGTTTTCTTTTGCTAAGGATGACCAACTTCTGTGAGATGGGAAAGAAATCTTGTCTCAATAATCTTATGGCACACATACTGCGAATCATGCTTTTAGTTCCATGGGTATGGTATGTTTTTATTTGTGAATGGTCTTAGAAAAGCATTTATGTGGTTAGGATTGATTCTGCAAATCAACTTGCTTTTACAGATGGGAAAAATATGAAGCCTAGTTTAGGACATGCATGGACAAATTCTAGCTAAGGCTTTTAATTTCTAGCTTCTAGCAATGTATTTTGCCACTAATTTTATAACTTTGAGCAATTTCTTCTGATCTCAGTTTAAACATTTTTACTCCAGCAGGTTCCTTGGCTGAGAATGAATACCAGCTAAAATCGTACTCATCATCTACTTACCCCACTCTCCTGAAGTTGTCTGTCTTAACCCTCTGGAACCTCTATACCTCCCCACCTCTTTCTTCCTTTTCTCTCCCCCGCCCCCCACACACCCTGTGTTGTGCAGAATAGTATTCATTAGTCATAGGGCTGTTGAGTAGCTAAAATGTGGCTAATTGCAAATGAGATGTGATTTAAATATAAAATACACACCAAAATTTGAAGAGTTAGTACAAAAACTAGTAAACCATTCTATGAATAATTTTATGTTGGTTACAGAAATATATTTATATATTGGTTGTGTATTTATAAATGTTCTAAATATATTTCAGTTAAATAAAATATATTAAAATTGATTTCATCTTTTTCTTTTTACTTTTAATGTGGATACTAGAAAATTTTAAATTATATATATGACTCATTATATTTCCATTGGGCCACTACTGTTCCGTGAGAAGCCAACTGTGGTAAAAGAAACTGCTATCACATAGCCTGATTTGGGGTGTCTCTAACACTGCTGCTTCATGTATGTGATCTTGAGAAAGTCACTTAATGTTCTGAACTTCAATTTCTTTACCTCTTTCAACTCATAGAGATGGTGGTTAGCTTATCTAGTCTCATTTGCTAAAAAATGAGTGTGGTGATACTTCCCAAATTCTTGAGAAATGAGAATTTATTAGAGGACATTTCTTGCAACCTGTAAAGTACAAATATGCACTACTGTTAGTATGAGTTGATTTGTCCCATTAATGATTACAGTGATACTAGTTTAGGATGGGTTTGTTCTCCTTAAGAAGATAAGGGAGTAGAGTCAAGAAAGTTTAGTTCAAGGGGAAAAGATTAAAGACATGAATATGTCTCCCTAGGCGTATGCCAGGGTTCCTCAACCTCTGCACTATTAACATTGGGCTGGGTCAGTCTTTTTTTTTTTTATTAACATGTATTATTTATTTCAGGGGTATAGGTCTGTGATTCAACAGTCTTACACAATTCACAGCACTCACCATAGCCCATACCCTCCTCAGTGACCATCACACAGCCACCACATCCCTCCCACCTCCCTGGGCTGTGTTGGTCTTTATTGTGGGGGTTGTCCTGTGCATTGTAGAAGGTTTAGCAACATTCCAGGTCTCTAGCAAGTAGATGCCAGTTGCACTCTTCCCCCATTGTAACAACCAAAAGTATCTCCAGGAATTCCCATACACTGGAGGACAGATTTGTCCCCCATTGACAGCCACTGGCCTAGGCTTCTCCCCTCAGAGGAGAAGGTTGGGTAATCTAGAACTGGATCATTATCAAAAGGTGAATAGGGCCTTAAAGGTTGAGAAGCTCTGTTTTCATATGGTGAGGGGTTAGAAGGTTAGACATCTTTGTGGTGTTTCCATGTGACAGCACCTGACTTGGCCACCTTCATAATTTATTCATCTGTCCATCCACCCATTCATCAGATTATACTCTTGAACACCTGCTATAGTCAAGGCATTGTGCTAGAGCCTGTACTGGGAAATGAATGTGAAAGACAGGAAAACCCTGTCACCTTGGCCCCAGACAGCTTATAGAGGAGTCCCTCTATGGGAGGAGAGCACACCATGCATGCAGCTGTATAGACAGCTTGCTCTATGCTGGATGTCTCTCTTCTGTCCTTTATACTACCTGCTTGATATTTTCTCTTTTCAACATTATAGGTTTATTTCATATTGAAGGAACAAATACTTGAAGCTTTATTCTAGGTTTCTAAGTGTGTACAAGATTATTCTCAGATTTTTTTTTTTTTAGAGCACAAGCAGGGAGGTAGAGGGACAGAATCTTAAGCAGACTCTGTACTGTGTACAGAATCCAACATGGGCTCTGTCTCAACGACCCTGAGATCATGACCTCAGGTGAAATAAAGAGTTGCGTGCTCAACTGACTGACCCTGAGATCATGACCTCAGGTGAAATAAAGAGTTGCGTGCTCAACTGACTGAGCCACGCAGGTGCCCTAAGAGTATTCCGGATTCATCCTTTTGCAAATGCAAACTGGTTAAGTTCAAGGCCAAGTGGCATTAAGAAAGTCTGTGACATTTAACCCTTCAGAGAGTCCACCAAAGTTCTCTCCCGCATTCCTGCCTTTGAAACCCAGAAAGTTCTTTCTGACCTAGGAAGAATTAAGATTATGCTACTTCCCCCCTCCCCCAGCCTTGTACTGCTGCCTGATCAGGAATTTTATCTCTTAAATCCGTTGGGGTGGTGGTCTTAGATTCCATGGTATCCTGAAGCACTAAGAGATGTTTAAAAAAATAAACTCAAAATATTTACTGCCCTTAGGAGTGGTATTGTTTTGTTCATAAGTGCTTTCTTTGTGTTGAAGGATTTGATTTTATGCATTTCTGTAAAGACAGTGTTAGTACAGTGTGGGTGTGAAGATATTGATCAAGAGGAGCCATTAACCACGGAGAATCTTTAGCATGGTTTCAAAGTATTTCTGCGGGAGTCTGCTTTCATTTCCTATTTCTAGACAGTCTTTTCTGTCAGAAAAGTTTTATCAGAAAACAAGAATCTTGTTTGACTAGTAGAGTGCTAGAGAGCATCTTCTGTTGCCTTTTATTATCTCTTCATATGCTAGACGCTGGTAGGCTCTTGAGACAGAGCAGGGAACACAATAGACACACCCCCTGCTTCAAGGTCAATCAAAAAAGTAAGCAAATAATAATTTTAAGTAATGATAAATATGATGAAGAAAATAACAAGGGGATATGATGGAGGGTGTCAGGGAATTTAATGGTCAGGAGAGACCTCTTTAAGAGCTATCATCTCATGGGAGACCTAAATGACAAGGCATCATCCAGGTGAAAAATGGGGGAAGAACATTCTTTTGCAGAGAGGAAAAAAATTATTTCTGAGGCCCAAAGATGAGTATGACTTATCTGGTTCTTGTTATCTTAGAGTCACAGAACAACCCAAACATAACCAAACTGCATATACAAACTTCTTTCCTTGATCTATGCTTCTCTTTCTTCCCAGGTGGTAGTGATTTTACCCTCCTGGTGTTCTTGCTTCTGGCCTGAGTTCAGACTTCGTGAATTGACTGGTCAGCCACTTTGTCCCAGATGAACATTCTTCTCTTCTATGGTCTCTATAAGCTCTCTGTCTGTGGAAAAAATTTTCCCTTTCTCTGTACTTAAGGATTACCAGCAACAGTCATATCAGAGAAGTGTATGGGTCAAATTTTTTGTTTCAAGTTTGAATTATGAAGCTGACCAGAGTAGATGTTTAAATATTCATGCAGTTTCTATTCTACTTGAAAACAAAAATGTAATTTCTCTCTCTGCCAATGGTCAGCCTTCCTATCTCTTATTTTGTAACTCTATGTGGGAGAAACTACAGAAAATGGGATTGAGCCATTAACTTTCTGTTTCCAGCCCTCAAAACACTAGTTTACTCTTGTGATCTTGAAAATGGAGTTTAAAAATTTTACTGACATAGTTCTGTCTTCTTTTTGCATATGTGGAATTTAAGAAATAAAACAGATGAATATGGGGGAGATCGGAAAAGAGACAAACCAGAGAATACTGAAGTTTGCTGGAGGGGAGATGGGTGGGGGATGGGTTAGATGGTTGATGGGGATTAAGGATTTACACCAGGTATTGGATATAAGTGATAAATCACTGAAGTCTATACCTGAAACTAGTATTACACTGTATGTTAACTAGAGTTTAAATAAAGACTTGAAAAATAGAAAAAAGGTAAAGATTTTAGGGACACCTTGGTGGCTCAGTTGGTTAAGCCTCTGCCTTCGAGACTGTAGTCAGAGATACAGAAGGACACTACATCATTCTTAAAGGGTCTATAAACCAAGAAGATCTAACAATTGTAAATATTTATGCCCTCAACATGGGAGCAACCAACTACATAAGCCAACTGTTAAGTAAAATAAAGAGTCATATTGATACGAATACATTAATTGTAGGAGATCTTAACACACCACTCTCAGCAATAGACAACTCATCTAAACAGAAAATCAACAAAGAAACAAGAGCTTGAATGACATATTGGACCAGATGGATCTCATAGATATATTCAGGACATTCCACTCGAAAATAGCAGAATACTCATTCTTCTTGAGTGCGCATGGAACTTTCTCCAGAATAGACCACATACTAGGTCACAAATCAGGGCTCAACCAATATCAAAAGATTGAGATTATTCACTACGTATTCTCTGATCACAGTGCCTTGAAACTGGAACTCAAACACAAGAAAAAGTTTGGAAGGAATTCAAACACTTGGAAGCTAAAGACTTTCCTACTGAAGAATGTTTGGATCAACCAGGAAATCAAAGAAGAACTTAAACATTTCATGGAAACCGATGAGAATGAAGATACAGTGATCCAAAGCCTATGGGATACAGCAAAAGCAGTCCTAAGGGGAAAATACATAGCCATCCAAACCTCACTCAAAAAAAAAAATGGAAAAATCCTGAATACACCAACTCTCTTTACACCTCAAAGAACTGGAAAATCAGCAACAAATTTAACCAACCCCACACACAAGATGGGAAATAATTAAGATTAGAACAGAGATCAGCGAATTAGAAACTAGAGATACAGTAGAACAAATCAATGAAACTAGAAGCTGGTTCTTTGAAAGAATTAATAAGATCAATAAACCATTGGCCAAACTAATCCAGAAGAAAAGGTAGAGGACCCCAATTAATAAAATTATGAATAAAAGGGGAGATATCATGAATAACACCAAGGAAATAGAGATAATCATCGGACATTATTGTCAACAGTTATATGCCAATAAGTTAAACAACCTAGAAGATAAGAGATGCATTCCTGGAAACCTATCAAGTTCCAAGACTGAAACAGGAAGAAATTGACAATCTGAATAGGCCAATATCTAGTAACAAGATTGAAGCAGTGATCATAAACTTCCAAAAAAAAAAAAAAAAGCCCAGGACCTGATGGATTTCCTGGGGAATTCTACCAAACATTCAAAGAAGAAATAATACCTATTCTCCTGAAGCTGTTTTAAAAAATAGAAGTGGGGGGAAACTTCCAGACTCTTTCTATGAAGCCAGCATTACTTTAACCCCCAAACCAGACAAAGTACCCATCAAAAAGGAGAACTTCAAACCAATATTTCTGATGAATATGGATGCTAAGATTCTTAACAAGATCCTAGCTAATAGCATCCAACAGTACATTAAAAAGTTTATACACTATGATCAGGTGGGATTTCTCCCTGGGATGTAAGGGTGGTTCAATATTCACAAATCAATCAATGTGATAGAACAAATCAGAGAAGAGAGAAGAACCACATAGTCCTCTCAGTTGATGCAGAAAAAGCATTTGACAAAATACAGCATCCATTCCTGATTAAAACTCTTCAAAGTATAGGGGAATCTATCTATGAAAAACCCAGAGTGAATATCATTCTAAATGGGGAAAAACTGATAGCCTTCCTATTGAGATCAGGAAGAAGACAGGGATACCCACTCTCACCACTATTGCTCAACATAGTGTTAGAAGTCCTAGCAATAGCAATCAGACAACAAAAAAAAATAAAAGGTATTCAGATTGGCAAAGGAGAAGTCAAACTCTCTCCACAGATGACATCACACTTTATATGGAAAAACCAAAAGACTCTACCCCAAACTACTAGAACTCATACAACAATTCAGTAATGTGGCAGGATACAAAATCAATGCACAGAAATCCATATTATACACTAACAATGAAAATATAGAAAGGGTAATCAGAGAATCGATTCCATTTACTATTGCACCAAAAACCACAAGATACCTAGGAATAAACCTAACCAATGAAGTTAAGGATCTGTACTCGAGGAACTACAGAACACTCATGAAAGAAATTGAAGAAGACACAAAAAGATGGAAGAGCATTCCATGCTCATGGATCGGAAGACTAAACATTGTCAAAATGTCTATACTGCCCAGAGCAATCTATACTTTTAATGCCATTCTGATCAAAATTACACCAACATTCTTCAAAGTGTTGGAACAAACAATCCTAAAATTTCTATAGAACCAGAAAAGACCCTGAATTGCTAAGGAAATGTTAAAAAAGAAAAGCACAACTGGCGACATCACGTTGCCTGATTTCAAACTGTATTACAAAGCTGTTATCACCAAGACAGCATGGTACTGGCACAAAAACAGACACATAGACGAATGGAATAGACTAGAGAGTCCTGATATGGACCTGCAAATTAGTTCTATGGTGAACTAATTTTTGACAAAGCAGGAAAAACTATCCAGTGGAAAAAAGACAGTCTCTTCAATAAATGGTGCTGGGGAAATTTGGATAGCTACATATAGAAGAATGAAACTTGATCATTCTCTTATGCCACACAAAAAGATAAACTCGAAATGGATGAAAGACCTCAACATGAGACAGGAATCTATCAAAATCCTAGAGGAGAACATAGGAAGTAACCTCTTTGATGTTGGTCATAGCAACTTCTTTCAAGACACATCTCCAAAGGCAAAGGAAGACAAAAGCGAAAATGAACCTTTGGGACTTTATAAAAATAAAAAGCTTCTGCACAGCAAAGGAAACAGTCAACAAAAGAAAGAGGCAACCCACGGAATAGGAGAGGATATTTGCAAATGACACTACAGACAAAGGGCTGACATCCAAGATCTATAAAGAACTACTCAAACTCAACACTCAAAAAGAAGATGAACACATCAGAAAATGGGCAGGAGACATGAAGAGGCACTTCTCCACAGAAGACATATAAATGGCTAATAGACACATGAAAAAATGTTCATCATCACTAGCTATCAGTGAATTTCAAATCCAAACCACATTGAGATACCACCTTACACCAGTCAGAATGGCCAAAATTAACAGGACAGGAAATAACAAGTGTTGGAGAGGCTGCAGAGAAAGGGGAAGGCTCTTACACTATTGTGGGAATGTAAGTTGTTGTAGCCGCTTTGGAAAACAGTGTGGAGATTCCTTAAAAAATTAAAAACAGAGCTACCATATGACCCTGCAATTACAGTCCTGGGTATTTACCCAAAGATACAGATGTAGTGAAAAGAAGGGCCATATGTACCCCAATGTTCATCGCAGCAATGGCCACAATCGCCAAACTGTGGAAAGAGCCAAGGTGCCCTTCAACAGATGAATGGATAAAGAAGATATGGTCCATATATACGATGGAACATTATGCCTCCATCAGAAAGGATGAATACCCAACTTTTGTAATATGGTGGACAGGATTGGAGGAGATTATGCTGAGTGAAATGAGCCAAGCAGAGAAAGTCTAATATCATATGGTTTCACTTACTTGTGGAGCATAAGAGGTAATATGGAGGATAGTAGGAGAAGGAAAGGAAATGGGAAGTGGGGTAAATTGGGAAGGGAGATGAAACATGAGAGACTTTGGACTCAGAAACAAACTGAGGGTCTTGGAGGGGAGGGGTTAGGAGGATGGATGAGCCTCGTGGTGGGTATTGAGGACATGTATTGCATGGAGCACTGGGTGTGGGGCATAGACAATGAGTCTTGGAACACTGAAAAAATAAAGTAATGAAAAAAAGTGACTTAAAAAAAAAGTCTCTCCAACACTTGTTGTTCCCTAACTTGTTAATTTTGGCCATTCTGACTGGTGTAAGGTGGTATCTCAGTGTGGTTTTGATTTGAATTTCCCTGATAGCTAGTGACGCTGAACATTTTTTCATGTGTCTGTTAGCCGTTTGTATATCGAACCCTCTTACACTGTTGGTGGGAATGTAAACTGGTGCAGCCGCTTTGGAAAACAGTGTGGAGATTCCTTAAAAAATTAAAAATAGAGCTACCCTATCACCCTGCAACCTGGAGGACAGTGGGAGAGGAAAGTAAATGGGAAGTAGGGTAATTCAGGGAGAGAAACGAAACAACAGAGACTTTGGACACAGAAGCAAACTGAGGGACTTGGAGGGAGGGGGTTGGGAGTTGGGAGAGCCTGGTGGTGGGTACTGGGGGCACCTATTGTGTGGAGCACTGGGTGTGGGGAATGGGGAATGAATCTTGGAACACTGGAAAAAAATTTAACAATAAAAAAATGTTAAAAAATAGTATGAAATGTATGAGTTTATTTTGGTAGAGAAAATAGTCGAAGTACAAAAAAGAAAAGCAAAATTGGGCCATAATCTTTTCCCTAAATAACCCCTCTTGACTTAAAAAGAAAAAAAGTAAATTGAAGTAATGCATACGCACAATTAGAATGTTGAAATCATATAGAAGAGTGCAAAGAGAAATACAGAAATGGCCCTCCTCGGACCGTCCCCACCAGCCCCCAGTATTCCCCTTACAGAGATAATATGATACTGAAGACATTGACAGCATACACAACTTTATTGTTCCTCTATTTTTATCATAACCTTTCCAAGATATATTAAATAAAAATATGTGACAATATCTTTCTAATGGCCCCACACATCGTAATCATCTTAGTGGTACTTAATCTAGAGCCCTGAAAGCCTTCCATGGCTGCCTGTGTCTGCTGCTGATCCATAGCACAGCCTCGTCCTGTTCTTCTCTGCTGTGTCTCTGCCTCCCTCTTGCTCTCTTCTGGTGGAGACTGGCCCTCTTTCTCTGCACTGGTGGTTTTCATTGCTCCCCTGCCTGTCTGTCCCTCTCTCCTGACCCACTGCTCTTGAACTGTAGGTCCCACCCAAGTGTAACTGCCTCCTACAAATCCTTGGGGATCCTAGAGTGGTCATGCCACCTCCTCCTTCCCTAGGCAAGAAGCTGTACAAGGGAAGTAGTAAGCCTTTGCCAAGGCCCTGTCTCTTTCCATCACACCTGTATCCTGAGTGCCCAGCGTGATGTCCACATGTGATATGAATCAGCAAACTATTCATCTGTTGTACATTCTATGATTTTGGGCAAAAACACATGCTCCTTATAACCATCAGTTGTATGAATCTGGAGCCATTTGTGGTCAATGTTATAAAGAAAAATGATTCTTACCAAAAATGGTGAGGAAGCCTTTATTTTAGGCTTTTGAGGCTATTGCAATAGGCTATTGCAATAGGAGGAGATACTATTGCAAGTCAGAGAATTCAACTCCCAATACAATAGTAGCAAGTGGGGTTCAATAGGTGAGGGAAAGATGGAAAAGAACTTGATTAAATATCAAAGGGAGAGGAAGATGAGCTTGATTGGATATCACGAATGGGAGGATTCTTGATAAACTGACTTTACAGGATTCTTTGCTAAAACTGGCAGGCTGCAGATGAGACCTAGTCAAGAAGAAGGCTCAAAGAGCCTGACTAAAGTTTGGTTAAGGAGAAAGTCGCTGTTACTGTCAGCCAAGAGAGCCACGTGATGACCATGCCCTTTAGTATCTAAAGTTGCCTCCTAATAAAGAGAGGAGAGACTCTGAAGAATTAGAAATTGCACATGAAGAAGCTCTATGCAAAAGTTGGATATTCATCCTTTCTGATGGAGGCATAGTATTGTAGCAACATGGACTGGATTGGAAGAGATTATGCTGAGTGAAATAAGCCAAGTAGAGAAAGTCAAGTATCACATGGTTTCACTTACGTGCGATGCATAAGGGGTAATATAGAGGACAGTAGGAGAAGGAAAGTAAATGGGAAGTAGGGTAATTCACGGAGAGAAACAAAACAGAAGAGACTTTGGACACAGAAACAAACTGAAGGACTTGGAGGGAAGTGGGTGGGATGGGAGAGCCTGGTGGTGGGTACTGGGGGCACCTAATGCGTGGAGCACTGGGTGTGGGGAATGGGGAATGAATCTTGGAACACTGAAAAAAAAATTAAGTAACAATAAATTAAAAAAAAAGCTCTATGCAGTCAAGAGCTGCCAGAGAGTATTAGTTTGATTCATCTCCAAGATGAACTTGCATTGTTCTTATATTTTAAAACAGGAAAAATACAGTATTTACTCCACCCTTCCTCTCAGGAGAATCCCAAAGGCTGATTCTGTTTCAAAAAAGGTCTGTCAAATGTTTTTGCTCCTTTGCAGTGGATGCTGGTGTTTTCTTCTGAGATACGTGTTCCTAGTTACAGAGCTAACCCAGGTTGCCTCCGTTCTATCACTTCAGTCATGGATATAACGGACTTCTCAGTTGCATGGGGCACTCCAAACTAATTTTGCCTCCCTGAGTATTTGGTGTGCCAGGGTGATCACATATCTCCATGACCGGCTCACTTCTGGGACTTCCCTATTTTCATGGAGGACAGTTGACCCTTGACCAACACAGATTTGAATTACATGGGTCCACTTACACAAGAACTTTTTTACAGTACTATAAATGTATTTCCTTTTCCTTGTTCTTTTCTTAATAATATTTTATTGCCTTTAGCAAACTTTATTGTAAGAATATAGTATATAATATGTATAACATGCAAAATATGTATTAATAGGCTATTTATTGCTAAGGCTCTTAGTCAACAGCAGGCGATTAGTAGTTAGGTTTTTGGGAAGTCAGAAGTTATTCATGGATTCTCAGCTGTGTGGGGAGTTGATGATGTCCCACCCCCTCATTGTTCAAGGGTCAACTGTAATTATCAATAGAGTTTCTTTTCCTTCTCACAAGTGTCCCTATTTGGTTGCTATGTTCTGTTGTCCCTCAGCTTGGCAACCTCCCCACTCCAGCACAGAAGCTAGCCCTAGACCTAGTATTACTGAGCTCCAGCAGACTGCCTTGACAGTACCACAGTGCATTCCACCTGCAGTGGCTTGCACAGATGCCATTAATTTTTAGCAAGGCAGCTGGTTGTCAGGAAGATGCTCAAAGAAACCTGCACATGTGAAGAATGTTACTACATGTTGCTTTCAGCTTTCTTGGTGGGAGTGGATAAAAAATACGGACTATGAAGCAGATGAAGCTGAGCGGGATATGGGATGGTAGCACTGACAGGAGGGTGTCACCAGGACACCAGGGGTCTGCAGTGGCCATTATGCTCTATGCACTTAGAAATCATGTCAAGTGATGTAACTTCCAAAGCAGTGTTTATATTTGGATTTAAGACTCTTCATACAAAGTAGTGGCAAGACAAGAATTAGCTTTGTATATTGCAAAGTGGGGGGTTGCTTGTGAAAAACTCAGCCCCTGGTTCTTATCTCAGATCTATTGAATCATTCTCTATGGAGGCTAGGACTGTAGCTTGTTCAGAAATCTGAATTTTTAACAGCTTCTTGTGATTCTGATGGAGTATCACTGCCTTAGGAGAAGCAGACATTTTGAAGCAAATCATCTATTCTTATTAACCTGCATTTGGGCAGTTCATTCATTCATTTAGTAATTCTTTATTGAATAGTAATCATGAACAAAGCCCTGGGCCAGAAGCTGGGTGTACATCAGTGAGTGACAGATGTGTTTGCTGTCCAAAGAGCTTTCCATTGTAGCAGAGGAGATAGACCTTCACTTAGAAATACCCCTGTGACATATCACTACAAGGGGAGTACTGAGAACTGGGTGCTGAAGCCAGGGCCTACTGTAGATGTTGGGCTCAGGACAGGCCTCTCTATGATGAGTCAGATCTAGGACCTGAAGGATGAGGAGAGTAGTAATATAGCTACTGGACATGGGAATAGCAGAGGCCTCAGTAAAGGGGGTTTTTGCTGGAGTTGTGAGGTAAGTGGGGGATGTTGATGCTGTTGTGAGAAAAGGAGTCAAGGGGGAAGGGTAGGCAGGAGATGTGGAGGGCTGGAGGCCCTTTGGTTTGGGACTAGAGTGTCAGAATGCCAAGGAGCAATGAAGGGCTTACGTGTAGATCTGCTGGGGAATTCTGGTCTTTAAAGTCCCATGAGGTCTAGGGCACCAAGGTACGACCATTCACAGGCTATTTGAGCAGGCTTCCTAGAGGCCATGGGCAGGCCAAAGCCCTGGAGACAAGGACTCTGAGTCATCTGCGCTAACTATCTGGGAAGGTGCTGAGAAGTGGGTGTGACAGGCAGCAGGCCTGGGATGTGCTTCCACTGCTCTGGCGAGGGCCCAGCCTCTGTGTGCAAAACACTGTCAGCTTCAGGTCTGTAACATTGACATCTGATCTGTGTCTCTCCCCTAGATCCTGCCTGGCCTATACATTGGCAACTTCAAAGGTGAGTTATCTTTTCTTATTATTATGGTAAAATATGCATAATAGAAAATGTGTCACTTATGCCATTTTTAAGTGTATACTTCAGGTGGCATTAAGTACATTCACACTGCTGTGCAACCATCCATCTGCAGAACTCTTTTGTCATTCCAAACTGAAACTCTGTGCCCATTAAACACTAACTATTCCCTCTCTTTCAGTCCCTAGAAAACACCATTCCACTTTCTGTTTCTGTGGATTCAGCTGCTTTAGGGACTTCACATGAGTAGAATCTTGCAATGCAGTCTTTGTGCTTTTGGGTCTGGGTTATTTCACTGATCATAATGTTGATTCATATGGTAGTATGTGTCAGAATTTATTTACTTTTTAAGGATACACACACACACACACACACACACACATATACATAGAAAAGAATATATATTTTCCCCTTCATCTGCTGGTGGACATTTTGGGCTACTTCCATCCAGGATAGAATCAAGCATGATTTGAGTCAAGGTGTCGACTCAGATTATACAAAGTCTGATCTGGACATAGCCACCACTTTTGTCCAGGCCTCTTTCTGGGCACAGGCACCCTTGTACTTGTGCCCAACCTCTCAACCAATGGAGATGTGTATACTTAATAGGTTGGAGTAGACTTAGGAAACTTGCAAGGCTGCAAGGCTGGTGAGAGCCAACCACCTTCAGAAGCATGTGAAGTTCCTCCCTCGTAGAACAAGTGAGAACACATTCCTATCTGTTTGCAGGTTGCTTCTTAAAATTGAATTCAGGTTTAAATTGACTATAAAAATCTCTTTTTTCCCCAATATATTTTAAATTACTTTAATGTCATAGTAAATTAACCATTTAGATAATTACTAAAAATACGTATAAAAGAGCATCTATCTTTCATAATCAGGTGATGACTATATCTACAAATCATTCAACTGTGAGATCCCACCACTGTATATCTATTTTCCTGCGACTCTGTATCAGGTTTTCTTCCCCTAAACAGTTATGAACTGATTAAAAAATACTAAAATACTATAGCATGCTATGTTTACTTCTCGGAACCCTCAAAAAAGGGATACCTTTGTAAAGTAAATGTTGCTGAAACAGAATATGAGAAGCTAATAAGACATACATAGGAACAATCCAGAAAATTTTAGGTTCTATACCCACTGATTAACAAAAATGCCAAAAATGCCACATTGAATGAGAAAATGCTCTCTGCTGATCTTTTTGATTTCTCTGCATAATGTTTATTTCCTCCTCCTCCTCTCTTCCCCCAACTGCCTTTGGCTCCTAGTGCTGTTAATTGGCCTCAGAGAGAATTGAGCATAGGGAGCTGACAGCTGCTGATTGCTACTAGAACATTTTAAAAATAGTACTAGAGTTCCTAAATTAGTAAGCTTTGTAGTTCTGAAAAAGCAGCAAGTGCTTTGTGGTAGGTGGGCGGTAGTACCGGACTACATTAAGGAGCAACTATCTTTTGGGGTTATGTAGAGAGTTATTAACTGCTTTCAAGAAGACAGGAGAATGTTTTTGTGTTTTGAGAATAGAGTTTAGGATAAATTCCTAGAAATAGAATTGCTACTTGAAAGTGCTTACAAATTAAAAGTTGTAATGCATATCAACCAAATTCAGTACTTCTGCCGACGGTTTATAAGAGTTTTATCCTTATTCCACAGTAGGTTACTTTCTTTTAGAAGGTCCTATGTGCACAATTTCAAGGCACATTTTAAAACTCTTTGTACTAAAAACTATACCTATCCAAAAATAAAAAATAAAATAAAATCTATACCTATTTTCACTGAGGAGAGTATGTGCTATGGTGAGAAAAAATAATAAAGAAAAATCTATACATGTTTTCAAAGTATTCAATGACATGGGAATTCTTCACAGTTTCTGGATTCTTGCTGTGGGTTTTACCTGTTAGAGAAGCCTCTACTTTCCTGTACCTCTCCTTGTTCAGATGCTTGATGATTTTTTATTGTCTTCAGTTATTCTGACATTAGTATGTGGTCGTGTTTTATTCACTCATCAATTCACCAAGCATTTATTAACCACTTACTAGGTGTAAGGCTTTTTTAAAGCAAAGGAATAATAGTGCAGTGAATTGACAAGAAGTGGGAAGGAAGTGTTGCTCTCCATAGAGTTGCCTATGAATTAACGCATTCATTCCAGAAAGTTGTTGCAGTGTGCTGGGAGTCTGATGTGGATGCACATTTTGGTTCTCAGTGGTTCAGATTCAGGAGGAGCAGGAGCAGAACAGGGGAATAGTCTTACCATGACGAGAAGCTGTGAGGCAGTCTGCCTTGGAATCTGGTTATCCCTCACTGTCCATGAGCCATATGATACCCTCAGATAGGGTAACAGCCTGGACATGAGAGGGGCTGTGGTAAGGACGAACCAGACGGTGTAGCCAGTGTGCTCAATTCAGTGTTTGGCATGTGACTGGTCAACCGGTGCCAGGCCCTCCTCACCCTCTCTATCTGTGAACTAGGAACCACGCAGGCTGTTGTAGAAGGGAGCTAGATGCTCACCAACACCCATGCCATGCCATGCCGTGTGTGCAGGAGGTGCTGATCATCATTAGCTAGCAAATACGGAAGACTGAGGTGAAAGGATCATGACTGCTCCTAGAAAGTGAATCCAGCTGTCGTATGTACTTTAGCACGATGTCTCATATAGTCATTTTTTCTTTTTCAGTTACAAATGGTATGGGCCTACTGCAACACAACAATTAATACAAAAATGTATAAAGAAAATTTAATAGAAATTTTTTCTTACTTTCTGAGAGATCTACATTTTTGTACAGTGTGGACTGGCACTGCTACCAAGGCCTTGGTTCTAGTGGCCATGGTCTCAATCCAGTCATTGAATAGTCTTCAGTCTAGTCCTGTCTCCTTTCTCCCCTCCACCACCTCCCCTCCTCTTCTTTTGCCTCTTCTCTCTCCCTGTCTTCCTTCCTTCCAGTGGGGATCCTTTACATATCACTCTGAAACTTCCTTTTTTTTTTTTTTTAACTTGCAATGAATCACAAAGCATTTTCCAAAATGAGGTCCTGGCGATTCTTCCACCTAGAGAAAAACTTACAAACCATCTCAGGTTCGGGAGTCTAGTCTTTGATGAGAGTCTCTCAGTTGAGGTGCCTTTAACTTGCAGCTGGCTCTTCCCAGAAGCCAGAAGGGAAGGTGGGAGTGGAAAGTTGAAGAGCAGCTCCACCCCAGACCAAGAGGGTGGGATTATCTGCTGCCTCATAACTTGGCAAATCCCAAAATGGATGTGAGCTGACAAAAGAAGCCCTCATTGAAGATGTCCACAAATTCTAGAAATGTCAGAAACCAAGGTCACAATCTATGTGTGTACTGGTGATGTACATAGAGACATGTTTGAAGTCTCAGAGCTTTTGTTCTGTCTGCAAGTGACAATGGTCATATTTCCCAGTGGTGGTTCCTCAGTTCTTAAGATAAGGCTGATCGGGTGAACTACTGAACACCTCATGGTGAGTGGTGAGCACTAGGTGGTGGGACAAGAGCTGGAATTCAGGTGTCTTTGAAGTAAGCACATATTTGGAAACATTCAGAGGTGATGGAGATTGAAACCCATCCTCCAGCTTTGAGACTTAACCTGGTCCCTATGGTGATAATGATAGTGGCAATGATAACAATTACTACACGTGAACCAAGCACTATTGTAAGCATCTTATTTCATATAGTATTTCCAGCAGCCTTTTGGGGTGGTACTCTTACCATTTTCCCATATTAAAGGTGAGAAGAGTGAGGTACAGAAAAATTTGTCCTAGATTGGCACCAATAAATTTAAGAGCCCACATTTGGTACAGAAGGGAATAGGTAGGAGCTGCCTATTTTGGCCCCCATCCCAGGTTGGAAATATACCCACCTGAAGGTTGGACACACTAACAGCTAAGTGACAACTCTAGAAGTTATAGTTATGTACAATAATTTGTAACTCTAGGATTCCTTAAATTAATTTCACAGTGGAATTAAGTATAATTGCAAAACAGATCAGAATCACTTACCCACCACTGAGCAGATTCTCAATTTGGGAAGCAAAAGTTGTTTGGGAAATGACTCAGAACGTTTGGTGTTCAGGGTCAGAACAGAGAGAATTAGGTCCTTTTAAAATTAGGTCTTCCTCTTTTCCTCCCTCTCTAATCATGCTTTTGAGTCCACAAATCAGTGTAATAGGTGCTCTGATATTGGAAGGGCATTACCAAAAAAGTTCTTTGCTTCCAAATATCTCTTTTTCTAGAGTGCTTATATTGATGGCATTACTGTTTAGTGCTTCTTCCAATATACTTCTTTTAATTTTATTTAGATGCAGTTCTGCTTGCCTTTACTGGACTAACTTATTTCCCATGGCCACTCTGGCATTTCCCACATCTTAGCATTGGTTACTCACATAGGTCTTCTGTATCAGTGTAAGATCTTCCCTGTATCAGTGTAAGATCTTCCCCTTCCTAAGGAAGCATGTAGCTGCCACTTTGCCTTTTGAAGACAGTATCTTCCAGGAATCCACTTGCTCCCTTAGCAGGGTCTTACCAGTGATGGATGGGGTCTTACACTGAGGGAACATACCACAGCAAAGGAGAAAAATCAGTAGGTGTTTGTATTTCAGTGCTCCCACTGTGTAAAAATGACATTTGCTTCTTCTGAAGGCCATGTCAACCTCAGGCAAGTAGACAGAGGCAGGCAGCAAGAGTGGGCAGGAGTCCAGGGGCCAGGGGAGATGTTGGCAGAAAGAGAAAAGAACATAGTTAGCTGTTTTTACCAGTGAAGGGGTTGACTGTTTTACTTATTAATGTAATTCAGTTGAGTTTTATAGTTTTTTAGTTTTTTAAATTTTTCTTTTCCTGGTTATGAAAGTAGTATAGACTCATCAGTTAAAATAAAAATTTAAAAAATCCAAACATGATAGAAATATGTTAAATAGAGTGAAAACTTCCCCAAACTGTGTGTCCCAAGATCACCATGGCCAATGTGTATTCTAGATTTTTTCCATGTGAATTCTAGTTTGTAATCTTCCTGTTGGTTTATTAATAATGTTGCATTTGTGATTGCAAGTGGCTGTGAGTTGTTTTCTGGCTTTGAAGTGGCATCAAAATGCCATGGTGGGGAAGGGGCACCATTGGCACCTAGTCATAGCTCATTCCCTTAAGGCTCTGCAGAGCTCCGTGTGTACAGTGCATACAGTCTTCCGGGGTTCTTTTTCAAATGTGGGTTCTGATCATGTAGATATGTAGTGGTCCTGGGAGTCTGCATTTCTTGTAGGCTGTTGCTTGGCAGACCCTAGTTTGAGCAGCAAAGGACTAAGTTCCACCCCTTTGATTTTGTGCCGAAGGAGACCTGGTGTGAAACTTCCAGGCTTGTTCAGGTGCATGTGAGTGATCCGATAACCCCATGTCCATTCACAGGTTGTTACCTCAGTGCTCGTGGTTGTAAGCAGTCATCCAGAAATGTCAATAATTTGTAGTCTTAAGGAGTAAGAGGTCCAATGGCATCATCCAAAAATGCTGATTAAGTGCTTTGTGTACTGTCAGGAGTTAGAGCCGTTGCTCGTGGGATAGGGTGATTCCAGAGTGGTGGGTCAGAGAGACAGCACTCTGATAAAATAGAAAGGAGCACAGAGTAAAAGGAACATTTTCCAAGAATTGCTTCTGTTTTCTTTGGAGCCCTAGAGTCTGTTGTCTTATTTGCGCTCTCATTCTGTATTCAAAAATGTATACTTATATGATCAAAACACATTTTTTTGTTTATTTTTAATCTGTGTTATAAAAGTATATTTATGAGGTGATGAAAATGTTTTGAGGTTGGATTGCAGAGATGGTTAAACAACTCTGAATATACTAAAAATGGTTGAATCATACACTTTAAAAGGGTGAATTTATGGTATGTAAATTTTCTCAAGAAAGCTGTTCATAAAAACAAGAAAAAGTATATTTAAACAGATTTTTAAAAATTTATTTCTTTATTACATTATTTTATTTTTTCAGTGTTCCAAGATTCATTGTTTATGCAGGGCACATATTGCATGGAGCACTGGGTGTGGGGCATAAGCAGATTTTTAAAAAAAGATTTTATTTATTTATTTGTCAGAGAGCGAGCACAAGCCGGGGAAGCAGCAGAGCAGAGCACAGGGAGAAGCAGTCTGCCTGCTGAGCAAGGAGTCCAGTGCAGGACTTCGTATCAGGACCCCAGGATCATGACCTGAGCAGAGGGCAGATGCTTAATTCCTTAATCGCTTAATCGCTTAATTGCTTAATCGACTGAGCCCCCCAGGAGTCCCTATTTAAACAGATTTTTAAAATTAAAATCTTGGGCAGGGTCAGAATCCCGAAGATTCTGCCTTGGAGTGTCGGGAGGCTGCTTTGGAGCACTCTACCAGCTGCTCCTCCTCCCTCCACCGTTTGCTGCTCTACCTGGTCTGCACTCTTCTGTGAACACTGAAAGCTGCAACCTGATCTTGCTTCGCCACTTGGCTAAAACGTACATACTGGTGGTGATTGGGAAAATTGCCTTTTGGTGAGAATGTGGAAGCTCCTGCCGGTGGGATCCTACATGATTCTACCTCCTGTTCAATTAAAACTTTATTATTTTAATGTTTTAAAACTTGATGCCGAAACTTATGATTGTTGTGGGGCAGAGGGAAATGGGCGGTATTTGGAATTAAGTCCTGGCTAAACTTTACAAATAATTCACTTGCAGAGAAGAATAAAATGATCATCTTGTTTCTTCTATGACAGATGCCAGAGATGCAGAGCAACTGAGCAAGAACAAGGTGACACATATTCTGTCTGTCCATGATAGTGCCAGGCCTCTGTTGGAGGTAAGGCAGAGCTACGTGCATGTGTCTTTATTTGTAGAAAGTGGGAGTGCATAGAACATTAACGAAGGCAACCATTTTCTCTCTGATAGCACACACTGGTGTGTGCCCCTATTAATGTTGTGCACCTGTGGCTGTATTAATTCTGTTTCCAGGCCATATTTGTGTCTATGCCCTATCTGTGGCATGGTGGAAGAGCGCATTTTTTCTCTGATTTTTCTCCTGCTACATTGCTAGTTTGGATTGCTTGGCTTTCTTGGCTAAATGCCAAAGAATAAGCTGATGCTGCGTTTACTTCTGGATTTTAAGGATGTTTAAAACTTATTTGCATTCTCTTCAATATTCCTGGTTTTAGAATCCAAAATAATTCATTTCTTGATTTTTTTTTTCCACTTAAGCTCAATTATCTACCATTTGCATTTAAAGACAAAAGACAATGGAAGAGAAATTGTCACTGGAGAGTTCCAGGACTTCTGATACAGAGGCTGTCTATGTAGAAGCTATTGTTAAGTTTTAGGTTTTCAAATAAACAGGATGTGTCTGTCTGTGCACTAATTCCAAAAACATCTTTGCATCTTCAATTTTACACTAATGGAGGGTTTGAGCTGTTGACCAGGAGTAAAATTTATTTCTGTTTATTAGCCTCAACAGAGCCCAAGTGACCTTTTTAAGAAAATAATGCATGTGTGGTTGCAGTGCATATGTGTTCTTCTGTTTTAGGGTGGGGTATTGGAAGAGGAGAGGTAACTGTTCTGGAAGAAATAATCCTAGTTCAGGATCTTTTCATTTAAATTCATATTATGCAAGAGAAGGTAGTATCCTTTTTATTTTAAATTTATCTATTTTCCTTAGCCATTAGAGTTGCTGACTTTCAGTTAGTGTAAAAGAAATGAGAACATGGTTTAATAAGTGAATCTATTAAATGTGACAGTAACAGAGAACCATAGGTAGTGAAGAGACTTCAGTCGCTTCTCCAGATCTGTAAACTCATACTTCTTTCTGTTGTTTCTGCTCTGCTGTTGTTGCTTGAAGGTGCATAATTTGTGTTACAGCATGATTTTGTTGGAAACAATAACAGCAGCACACCATTTCTTTGGAGATTAACAGTTCCTTTGAAAATGGCTACTCTGTTTCTTCATCCATCAACAATAGTTTATATTTAAAAAATATAGACAAGTTATGGCCAAGATAATAAGTTAAATGCAAGCTGGTCATGATTGACTTCCTCTTTAAATCACAAGATGAGACTTGAGGTTTCCTTTATTTTAATAAATTACATAGATGTCCTTGCCACCCTCCCCCTCCAGGCCTGCCTCACTTCTTTATGTTTCATTTAATGGAACACATTG
Organism: Spilogale gracilis; assembly: GCA_004023965.1. Lineage (NCBI taxonomy): Eukaryota > Metazoa > Chordata > Mammalia > Carnivora > Mephitidae > Spilogale > Spilogale gracilis. Next base: position 38,526 of record PITA01007933.1, read on the forward strand.
TCATGTATGAACATGGGCCTTAAATTTGTTCCCATTGTAACTTCTGTTTAGATACAAGACCCTCATGTGTTAGAAATCAAAAGAGTTCTAGTTTTTATTTGTCAAACTTCCTCCATGTTGCATGTGGGAAACAAAGGGCTAGAAAAGTAAAATAGGTGGGACTGTAACCCCAGAAAAAGAGACACTGTTTGTATAAAAACCTCAGAGCTGTGGGAAAACTGCATTTCCCTCATCAGTATTCCTTTTTATTGCCTCATATTTCGGTCTATAAGGACAAATTCTGCCTTAAAAAAAAAAGAGAAATTTTGTACCTTCTCTTCAGAGACAGCTTTTACTTAGCAACATCCTGTTGTAGTCTTTGAATGCTATTATTACCTCAGCTTGATAATAAGTACTTCGCCGTAATTTCATATTCGTTAAGAGTTAGACTATCATTTTATAGCATAACAAAGGTTAATGTTGCCCCTTTTATTTTGTACATTTTTAAGTTCACAAATGATTCATGAATACATTCTTAAAAAAATTAAAACAGTACTTCTGTGATTGCACAAATGAGGGAAAACTCAGGCACCAAAATTTATTTGAACTCATGGGCTCACATTAAGTTACTGGGATAGAGGAGGTTTGCCAGGGTCCCTGAAGTTTCAGAACTTTGTTTAGCCCTCTGCCTATGCATAAAGGCACTCTTCTGTCTTAATTTTTATTTTTTTTATTTTTTATTTTATTTTATTTTATTTTTTTTAATTGTTACTTAAATTTTTTTTTTCCAGTGTTCCAATATTCATTCCCCATTCCCCACACCCAGTGCTCCAGGCAATAGGTGCCCCCAGTACTGGGGGCCTCTGTCTTAATTTTTTAAAGATTTTATTTATTTGAGATAGAGAGAAGGCACAAGCAGGGGGAGCAGCAGGCAGAGGGAGAAGCAGGCTCTGCACTGAGCAGGGAGCCTGACACAGGTCTCCATCCCAGGACTCCGGGACCACGACCTGTGCTGAAGGCAGACACCTAATGGACCGAGCCACCCAGGCACCCCTGTCTTAAATATTAAATTCAGTTCCAGAAGCATGATCTCACCCAGTCTGAGATGAGTCAGGGAAAATGTTTGGAGTTTGTAGGGAATTGAGGGATGGATTTTATTCTTCAGCAGCTCTGTGTTTTGCTGGCCTTGATCATCGTGGGAAAGTAGAACATTGATGAAGGTGAGAGGGCAGACTGTGTGCATAGACAAGCAGCTGCAATAAGCTGAACCCCAACCTGATAAGGGGCCCTAATAAAAGGTGGAAGGATAAGGGATGCTGGGACTTCCTTCATGTTCTGAGATCTTCAAGCCTCCATGCATGTTTATTAAATGGCCCCAGACTTACTCTAGGCAGCACTAGTGTGGAGCAGGTTGGAGTGGCAAGGTTGTTATTGTTTAAAATTGAAGGGTTTCAGTGCTGCTAATTCCATGCAGGAGTTCTCCAAGCCCTGCTGCCAGGTAGCTCTATATTGCTCACTACACTGTAGGTACTTCTTTAGTTCATTTCCAGCAAATATCTGAATGGATTTAAAAGCATTGGGTGCTTACTATCAAGTATCAAAGGCTTTTGTAATCATTAGGTATGCTCTTATTGTGATAGAGGCTAAATGAGAGATGGTGGTCTTATTGTGCAATGTGGTTTCTAGAACAGAGGTCATAGGTCAAGGACTTCATGAAGATTCTAAAGAATAGTATGCCTGGGATGTGATGCTTTTCAAAAATAAAGAAGTTTAGGGAATTCAGCACACCATAGGCCCCTCCAAAGATTCACAGATTTATTGACAGAATAGAAGCTTTCAAGTTCTGCATTGAAGACACACATTTGCCACTCTTGCTAAAGAGGGAACCAGCCTGTGTGTGTGTGTGTGTGTGTGTGTGTGTGTGTGTGTGTGTGTGTGTGTCTGCTTATGTGCCTGCACAGTACCTATTAACATCCCATGGAGCTACATCCTGCTGAATACAGTCGTGGACATTCAGATTAGGAAGGACTCAGGAAAGGGGTCTGTTATCCCTTAGAGTCCAGGGTGAGACTGCAGGGTGAGCACTTTTTCAGAGTGATGCTTATATAACTACTAAGCTAAGGCAACTGTGGCCAAGGAAAGGGTGACAAGCCTGATCTTATTACCAAATGAGGCTGTATAAATTATACAGTATAGATTGTTGTAAAAACCTAGTATTTATAGAATGGAAGGTTGCACAGTGTTTGTGTCTGTTACATCCTCTGTGGTAGTAATGATTTGTAACCTGTTTTAACAGCTGACAAATGACAATACTATAAAGTACACTTGCTGTGAAAAGCCTCATGACTATGCTCCATATATCTTTAGTTATTATGCATTTATCGATTTTATTTGGGGAGGGACTTTTAAAGAACTCGTGGCTTGGTTACTTTCAGTTATATTAGATGTGATTCTTTATCATTTGGGTACTTTTTATTTTTTATTTTAAAGATTTTATTTATTTATTTATTTATTTATTTATTTATTTATTTATTCATTCATTCATTCATTCATTTGACAGAGAGAGAGAGAGAGATCACAAGTAGGCAGAGAGGCAGGCAGAGAGAGAGGAGAGAGCAGGCTCCCTGCTGAGCAGAGAACCTGATGTGGGCCTCGATCCCAGGACCCTCAGATCATGACCTGAGCTGAAAGCAGAGGCTTTAACCCACTGAGGCACCCAGGCGCCCGATTTGGGTGCTTTTTAGACAGGTTTCCCAACAGACTGTTAGCAGGGTTTTGTACCCTTTCTAGCTTCCCTATATGCAGAAAGAAATGAAAGAATAACAGGTACTGCTCTCAGGCCTTTGCAGTGGTGGGGCCTCACCTCACCTCTGGTTTTCTAGTGAAGCCAGGTGATCTTTCGTGCTTCCTTGTGGATGCGACAAGATTTGTTTATCTTTTGAACCATGGGGCAAGGTGGTCAGCCAAGAGAAGGAGGTCCAAAGTCCCAATTCCTGTTTCTCCAAAAGAGTATCTGAGGAGTAGATCTTCCAAAATGAAGATTCTCAGAAATAGTAGAAACGTAGGGGCCTTTATATTCACTTGAGTCAGTCCTAAAATAAAATTTAAGATTCTGAAGAGCTCTGACTGCCTTTCCATGCCTACTGCTCTGGGTTTGACTTAGACATCCCAGCTGAACAGAGTCATAGGAATCAACCTTGATTCTATCGCTGTATAGACAAAGAAGCTGAAGTTCAGAGACATGAAGGGACTTGCCCACATTCCTTAACTGGTCTGGGTGGTTTAGTAGGAATCTGAGTCTTCTTTCCCAGGCCAGAGATTTCCCCAGAGTGCCTTACCGTCTTGGTCCTCTTCTTGCACGACTGATGCTTATGAATCTGCAAGTAATATTAGTAGATATTGCCACATTGGCTTTGGAAAGTGTTATACCATTTGTGCCCTTATTGGCAGAGTATGAAAAGTTCTGTTTTCCCATGCTATCACCAGCACAAAATTTTATTCTTCATTACTATTAATTAGCAAAATTTTTGTTTTGTTTATTTGCTGTGAAAGCCATCTTGACACCACTGTGTCTCTTGTCCAGACAGTTCTTCCCTTTGAAAACAGGGAGTGAGTGAGTGATTGACTTACTGGTTGAGCTCCTGCTACATGCCAGGCACTGGGACAGATGCTGGAGATAACAGAAGTGAATCAATGCCAACATTTGCCCCAGTGAAGCGCGTAGAGTATAAATAAGATATATATTATGGATATTTTATAAATACTACTGATAATTAAGTCCAGTGAAGGAAGAGCTCTGGCTCAGGATAGGCACTCAGTGCTAGGAGTCAAGTAGAAACAGAGGCTGTAGAAGCTTGGAGAACAAGGTCCCTCTTTTGCCACACGAATCTGGAGGCATTTGACTGGGCTTTGGAAATGACTGGGAATTTGAAAAATCTGGTCAGTGGCATTCCAACCAAAAGAAATCTGGTAGTGTCCAAGACATGACTCCTGGTAGAGCTCTGACTCCATGACCGTCACACAAGTCTCTTTCGATCCTCCAAAAACTCTGGGAGCCCAGAAAGGCAGATGGCATTGTCCTAGTTCCTTCATAACATAATCAGACCTGGTGACTTGCTCATATCACCTCTAACCAGTTGCAGGGCCAGGTGAAAAAATTAATTGCCACATTTATTAATTTCAAATAGGAATTATTTCCAGACTTGTAATTAAAATATGTAAGGGGAAAAAAAAGCCTTTGTCTGTTTCTATGTTTAGGACTTGGTTGGGGGGGTTGTTTGCTTTTGCTGGGGTGTTTCCTTATTTGTGAGTGTGTCTCCTGATTGCTCCAGATTTGTAGGGTGGTGAAAACTCCTATCACAAAGATGGCACTTTTTCATATCAGGAACCCCATATTGTTTATAGGTGCTGAGGAAGTAATATTGAGCAATAAAAGATTTCTCCCTTCCCCTGAAAAAAGAAACAGAACTCTGTCTTTCTAATGTCAAAATTTCAGAGTTTGTTTCATTTTTCATTCTGTGTATTTAACCAGAGCACCTGCAGGAAACAAAACTATTTTTTGCTATCAACAAGAATGCTTTAAAAAGTATTCTTGCGGTGCCTGGGTGGCTCAGTTGTTAAGCGTCTGCCTTTGGCTCAGGTCCTGATCCCAGCATTCTGGGATCAAGCCCCGCATCCGGATCTCTGCTCAGGTGGAAGCCTGCTTCTCCCTCTCTCAATCCCTCTGCTTGTGTTCCCTTTCTAGCTGTGTTTCTCTCTGTCAAATAAATAAATAAAAAATCATTAAATCTCCAAATAATTTAAAATTTTAAGTGTTATGTATTTTGGTATTAAATAGAAAAACCAGTAGTTTATATGCATCTATTCAAACCAGGGTATTGTATGTATACCAGTTAAGTTTTTGAACTTGAGTTCAACTTGGATATGTATTTTTTCCATTTTAAGTTTTGACTTTCATACTTTGAACCACCTAAGTTTTTTTCAAAGAATAAGATGTTGTCATAGAAGATACTGTTCTATTTTATATTTTAACACTAAAGACATTTTTTTGAGGTGCCCAGGCTCACAATTAATTTTGTTAGTTTTGTTTATAGTTGGGCATGTCTTCTGGTTCTAATACTTACTGTTATGTATATGTCTGTAATGCTGTTTTCATTACCCACTTATTTATGAGAAAACTGTCACCACGGTGAGATGTTCCATCTACTTGGACAGCAGTGCTGGGGGACTGAGAGGCTCCTTGACAGACCTTGGTCATCTGCTACATGTCTGTCCGGTGACCTACTCCATTCACTACCTCAAAAGTTTAGCTGGTTTCTCAGTGTAAAGCAAACCAGAACCAAGGTGAGAAATGGCACAGAACGTTTAATAAATTATGCTTCTGTGTGTTTTTCTTTCTTCCACCCTCTTGCCTGCCCAAGCCCTACCCTTCCTCACAGCTCGGCCCTAGCTCTCCTTCTTCTGAGAAGCACACTCCCAGTGCCCTCCAACCTCAGAACTTCTTCCCTTTTTTCTGTAATATTTTATAGAGAAGCTATATAGTTTGTACTCTTAACTGGTTTGTGAATTGTATACACGCTGACAACTTCTATGGTCTACTGAATGGCTATTTAACCACTGTACAATGAACTAGCTCTTCACTGCCTGTTTCCAAGCACCTCAGCTGGCCTGAGGCCCACTGCAGGCAGGTGCCACATTGAGATTTCTTTGGTCTTCCCCAGCCCTCAACAGGGGTCCCTCTGCAGGTGCTTACTGATGAACTGAGAGCCACATGCATTTTCAGCTCCATTCCAAAGTGAGAAATCATGTCTCAGTCATTTGTAAGTCATTGACTAGTGTGAAAGAAGAGCTGTGCCGAGAATGATTTATTAACCAAGAGTAAGTGAAGCCAGAGGATCTGGCTAATGAAATGCAGTCTCATTTCTGTGGGTTGTTTGTTCTGTTCTACACTCTTCAGTAGAATCAGTAAGTGTTAGCAAATGTAGAGGCACTGTTTTATGGACCTCTTGTGGACTCTCGTTCAGAATTACCTCTTGCTAAGTTAGAACCCAGAATCCCCTGTTATACTTCTGTGACTTTCTGATTGGTTTCTTAAGGATCCTTCAGCTACCTTTGGTTTGATTTAGAAGTTTGGTCCTACAAGGAGGAAATTATGTCTAAGACACAGTGAATTATCAGTTAAAAGGTTTGCCACAGCCAAGGCAGCATGCTAGAAGTGAAGGCAGAGTTGGTTGAGGCATTGTTTCAGATTTCAAGTTTATAGCCAGATCTTGAAAAGCTGAGAGAACATTCAAGGTATAGGGACTTGTGTTCTGGCTCAGGAAGAAGCTCCTCATTGCCTGTGGTCCTCCTTTGGCAACCACAGAGGCAGACTTGCATGGTGTCACTCCCAGCTCTGGTGCCCGTGTCAGTCCTCAGCTCTTGCGACCCAAAGGCCCATCCTGCTCATGACCTTCAAGTCACAGGAGCCATAGGCCACATTTCCCATAGAGTATTTCCCCTAGGAAGATAGATAATTGATGAAAGCCACACATTTCTTCTCGTACCCACAGAGGTTTGGGAAATGATGTTCACTGTAACTCTGTTTGTAATGGCAAAAATTTGGAGCCAACCTACACATTCAGCAGAAGGGTAGTGCTCAATTATGATGCATCCATATTAAGAAATATTCTACAATTCAAAAAGAAGAGGAAGGTTTATATGTATGCACAGGGAAAAGTTACTTGTTAAGCAAAAGAAGCAAGTTGTAGGATAATATCCACAATATGATCCCATTTATGTAAAACTAAATATTAGTTATATATTTCTGTGGTACATATACATGCATGTAAATGAATATATAAGGGTCTAGAAGGACCATACTAGATGGACCATACAGAATGGTAAAGTGGAATAGGGTGGGAGAAGAGGGTAGGAAGGATGAGTTTCACTTTTTTTCTTTATTTTTCACAATGGGAATATCTTCATAATTTTACTTTGAATGAAGAGAGGTAGGGAAGGAAGGTAGGCAGGTGGGTGGCCATACTCTTTAGTGTCTGTAGTAATGACTAGTAGATTTCATTTGGTTGTTCAGGTTTGGTCAGAATGGATTCTGTGGTAACAGTGTTCCCTGTGTATTCATATGTGCATGTTTGACATTAGACATGCTGCATCCTTGTCGTCCATTTCAGTCATCAATCTTAAAAGGGAGAAGATACAGATTTTTATTTTCAGTATCAGTTATCTTTTACTTGATTATTTCACTTAAATGAGTTTATGTCCTTTCTTAAGATTCACAGATTCCCTAGTGATGCAGCTTGAAGCATTGGACAAGATTTCCTATTTGAATTGGCCATTGTATCCAGTATGGATGATTTTCGTAATTTTATTGGCATTGCAAAAAACATCACACTATCAAGGTCCAGGGCCTTCGAAAATAAATCATTGTTTGGCCATAGTTTTCAGACTGACAATTGTTTCCAGTGAACCCCAGTTGTTTTCACCTCTCTAAGAAAGTCTCTTTGATGCCACCCAAGTATCAGTGGTATCTACCATACCAAATTCTTGCAGCAGCTTTCATGTGTTGAGGTAAATTTGTTTGAAGCCAAACCCCAGACTTAAATAGAAATGACTCAAATAGAAATGATTATGGTAGGTATCGAAAACTGTCTAGTAATCACTCTTTCTTGAATCAGGCTGTATCTTGAATTCCGTGTGTGTGGGCAGTCAAGTGCATAAGACAGCTCCATCTGGCTGCTGACCCTTCTGTGACAAGCTCACTTGCAAATGGAGTTCTAAAACCAGATTCCAACATGAATAGACTAAATGGGACCTGAAATATTCTAGTACCTCATTGATTCTAGGGAGGAAAGAGTGCTTTTTTTGTTTCTTAATGGAAGATATATCTATGTTAACCTTTCTTTTCTTTGGCTTTCTGGAGTACCATGCATTTCAGGTGTTGCCCTTCTCTTTAGTACACTTCTGCTAAACTTTTCTCTAAGTCAAGTCCCAGTTTTGTTTTTTAACATTTCCTGCTGAGTGCCCTGTCTTGTTCATCTTGCCTTGACTCCCTTGTGCGATCAAGTCCTAAGCACGTTGTATGCTTGGTGCTGTTTCTATGGTTTGGTTTAGTGGGGACATATGTCTTGACTAGGAGCAACCCTTCTGGGCTGGTCAGGAAGGGGGAAATAAGCCCTGGGGTCATAGAAGATGAGTGGAAGTTGGCTGATGGTAGAGTGGAGAAGGTGGTCAGCGTGGTGGGGTAAGGGTGGGGCCATATTCAGTTCTCCTTTTGGCTAAATTAAGAGTTATTCCTTCAGATTCAGCAGACATTTACTTACCTTGTAGCAAGGATTGGGAATAAAATACAAAGAGAAGTTAGATGGGGCCCAGTGTTTAGAAGAGGCAGGCACAGAAATCCCTTTAGGGGCACCCCAGGCACAGAGGGGCTGGAGAGAAGGAGCTCTGGTGCAGATATGGTGTAGCTCTGCCATTCTTTGGCCATCAACCCTTAACAAGAAGCTCTTAGGCATGATTGTGCTGGGTGCTATGAGCACTAAAAGAGGGAGAGTAGGTGACATAGGAGCAAAATCTGGACAGCTTTAATAGAGGCCTACTTCTGCTAAGGAGTTTAAAAGTGAGGAGCAGCTTAGTTTAGAAGAGACAACTAAAGTGAGTATCCTGAGGGAATACTGGTTCCAGATTAGGACAGCACAGCATGTGCGTAGCAGATCATCGGAAACTGGAGTGTCATGGTGGTAGTGGCAGAGGACATCTAGCCCAAGGGGACTGAACAGGTTTTAGGCTCCTTCAGTCTGCAGTCAGAGTTTGAATGAGAAGTTAAAGGTGGTTAGTTTGTTGGTTAGTTGGTTAAGACCCAAATCACGGTACAATGGCTTTATAGGTGCTGTTGCTTTTAGCCAAAAGAAAAAGAATGATTTAAATGTAGCTTGGTTTACTGAAGACTGGTTTAAGCAAATTTTCCATTTTCAGGTACTCCTAATAATTCATTGCTGGTAGGCACTGCAGGTGGACCTTGTGCCTGCCACAGCTGCAAGGGAAGTGATCCAAACTAACTTTAAAAGTGCAAGACTAAAGCAATGGCACCTAGCTAGTGTCATCATCTTAGCGCAGGCTAAGTGGACAGGTCATACCCATTCTGCTATTTGAAGTGTTTCCCCCTCTCTGTGGTCTAACTCCTGAGATGTTTTTGTAGACCTTTGTATGTGTGTGTGCTGGGGCAGAGGATGCTGTCAAACCCTTTTTGAATTGAGAAATCATTTCTTCTTTCAGTTATCACCACAATTAGTACAGATGTTGAGTTTCAACATTCAGTACTGAGCACTGGCATTTTCAACTAGCTCTTATCTGCTTTTCTTATGGGAAAACAAATGAAATACATGGTGAAAGTTTGAGCTAGTCAAGTCATGCCTGCATGCAGCACTAGTTTTTAGAATTAGAGCCACCTTCTTTTGTTTACTTCTCAGATTTTTCTCCAATTAAAGGGAGATAATCCATAAGATTCTCTTGGTGAGAAGCATAGCCAGCTGCCAAAGAAGGAAGAAAACCTGCGGGAAAGCTGCCTCTGGGTTGTCCTTTTATCCTTTAAATGATTGTAAAGAGAGTTTTTCTGATATTGTGTGATCATGGAGAAGGCATCTTGGACAAATGGAGCTGAGCCCAGACCTCGAATTGAACCTTCTGGTCCTGGAAACTATTCCTAAGCACAGTAGTATAGAGATCATTTCAGAGTCTACAGGTTTTTAAAGCACTTGGGGCTTAGCAATGGTGGAACTGGTCCAAAATGACTTTACCTATTTAATGAAATGCCTTGTCAAGGAGACCAGGTCCACAGCACCCAAGCAGACAGCTATTCCAAGTCTACTGTAAATGATTAATTTAAACTGCATTATGGAATGTTCTGAACTATGCCCTAAAGAACAAAAATGATCTTGTAGCTAACAAAGTCAAAATAACATTTCCAAGTATTCGGTTTTTTAAGTGTTCCTTTAAACTGAGGCTAGCCACCTCTTCTCATGGAAATCTCTCTTGTTGCTTCTGCATATGTGGTGGCATGGTGCTTGAATAGTCTCAACCAGTCATCTTGAGGTCCTGCTGACCTCAGTGAGGAGGGATCTCTGGCCTCGTTGGTAGCCAGTGCTCACTCACTCCTTGTGAGTCCTACATGGGCTCTAATGAAGGTGGCCTGGGACTTCCTTCTGGGCCCAGTGCAAGAGGATGCTGCTGTCAAAATAAAAGTAGACCATCAGATTGCTTTCAGTGGCAGCAGTGGGGTAGGGAAGATTTGGTGAAGTGCTGCCCTTTCAAAGGAAGGCTGTGGAATGTTGACAGGCCAATCCTTAAAACTGAGCAAGGAAGATGCCCCCCCCCATTATGTTTGGGAAATAGGACACCCCTTCTGTACATGAATGTACCATGAAACATAGAAATTTAATGCCAACTCAAATAATTCACATTTACTTGCGTGTTCAGGAGAAATGGGAGAGTGATTGTTCTCCACTCCACTCTTTTCTACCCTCCCAGCTCATGGCTCATTCTTACTGCTCTGTGCAACATGGCCCTTCTTGTGTGGCTCATGTGCTGGCCTTTGTGTGTCATAAGCATTAGCCCTACCCATGTACAACTGGCCAACTCCCCAGGGCAGGACCCTGCTCTGGGTCTGTGTTTGTTTCATTCTCGAAACAAACCATTTCTAGATCTGATCCCACATAGAGGAGGTGATATTAGGCCCGAGAGATTATGAGTGCTCTTTAGAAAAATCTTCTTGGCTTTCTCAAAGCTGCAGATTACATCAAGACTGAAGATGAGGGGCAACCTACAAAGTTGATAACTCACCCTTCAGTGAATTTATCATTTTATTTTAAGTGAGAGAGTCTGAGAACTCATTTGCTTAGTAATCTGCAAAAGAGGACACAAATGACATTCGAAACAATACTGTGTTCTTCCCTGAGTAGGGAGATGGATTTAAGAAGGGAAATAGTCACCTTCTTGCTGAAAAGGTGAGGATGACTCAGGCGGGTGTGCTCATTCAGGTCTGGTAGACAAACTGAAGCAAGAGTGTGGCTCTCTCCACTGGTTCTTGTGAGCTGTCTGCGGTCAGCATTCTACATCTTGGTGTGTGTGATGCCATAGGGCTTCTAACCCAGAGCTGCCATCAAGGTAGAGATGGCTGGCAACAAGCTTGCCTTTTCCATTTATTGAGCACCCTCCAGCGACACTTAATGTATTTCACATATTCCATCTATTTTCATTGTTAAAAGTGTCCTATATTAGAGAAAAACTCCCCTGTCCCTTTCTTTTGCAGAGTAAGAAAGGGAACTGAGCACAACTAATGATTTAGAATACTACAATTTTAAGAACGTGATGTGCTGTATCAGATATCATTGAAATGTAGAAGAAATGTGTGATATGCAAAACAAACCTGAAGCCACCAAAATGACTTAGTGAAATGTCACTGTCTAGACTGGGCTCAGCACACTTTTTTTTTTTTAAATCAAGTGATAGATAGTAAAGATTTTGAACTTCGTGTGTCCTAAGTTTCCTGTAACAGTACATTATTCTCTCCTGTAGCATGAAAGGTGTGATAGACAATACATAGACGAACAGGTGTGACTGTGTCCCAATAAAAATGGGCCTTTTTGCCAACTCTGCTGGCATCTTCCAGGAGTCTGTGTGCCAGTGATGTGGTGTGAGGTCAGGGCATTTAGAACAGGGAGCCGGAGCCAGCCTGAGGTGGAGGGAGATGATGTCAGGCAAGGCTCTATGCATAGGGCTGTTGGGTTACATCAGGGGCAGTTCCACTAAGGAGGTGCCCCTGGGAGGAGTCCTGAAAGAGAAGGGTATTCCAGAGGAAACAAACAAGCAAGCACTGGGGAGAAGAAGGAATCCTGGGGAGGAGTGGACAGGAAAGTACAGAATATTTGGAAAGATTCTCAGGAAGCCCAGGTACCTGGAGTTTGGTGAGCTTAGGAGATAGACTGTAGACAAGTACTGAAGGATTTGAAGAGGATCTTTACTTTGCGACAGGATGGATCCACTGAATATGTTTTAGCAGCTGAGGCAAATTTACCTTTGTATATTTTACAAGTGGTAGCTTGTGATTCTGAAGTATCTACTGCTGATTTCTCCTGATTTCCAAGCATCAGTTTTCAATCATGGTTATTTTTTGTATGGTCATTTATCATTAACATTCATTAAGTAATATTGTAGAATTACTTGGTTTGGAGAGATTGCTGAAACTGGCCCTGTTTTCATGAGTTGCACTGAATACATCAGCGGTCCCTAGACACAGCTGAAATCACAGAAGAGGGCTTTCAGTGGTGGGTTGGAGCTGACGTGAATCTCCTTCACCACCTTCCCATAACTCAGCCATGCTGGCTCAAGGAAATTCAGTGTGCTGACCATGCCCACTTTAGCCTTTCATTGAAATAGTTTGAGCAAAAATAAGCATTTGGGTCCTCATCTGTTGATCTGACAAGTCAAATGTATGTCGTTTTTTGACTAACCTGAAAGAAGCCAACAGGTGTTGGAGGTTTCTCATTTGCATTTTTTCTCACAAAATCAAACCAAAGGCTAAATCTTGTCTCTCCACTCTGACCTTCCCACCCCTCCCCGCCCCATCAAGTACCACAGAGTTCTTGGAAGTTGTTATTTGTAGTAGTGTCTCCTAAATTTAGCTGGTGTAGGGTGAATCAGTGGCAAATGGGTGCCTGAAGAAAATGCATCTTCAGTTTAGAGCCTAGACTCAGAACATGTGTTATGTAGCACAACTAAAGGACTGTATTTATCTTCTGTGGTGATTTTCTACAGTAATTCCTATGAGATTTCAGTTATTGTACAAACAAAAAGGGAGATGGTCAAGAATATTACCCCCTAGACTTTACCTGTTTTTTTCTAGTTTTGTATTTTTAGATTTTATTTGTTTGGTAGAGAGATTGAGAGAATGGATGGAGCAGAAGGAGAAGCAGAGTCACCTTTGAGAGGGAGCCCAATGCAGGACTCGACCCCAGGATCATGACCTCAGCCAAAGGCAGACACTTAACAAACTGAGCCACCTAGGCATCCTGTTTTTTTATGCCAGCTTCCAGTTCTTAGTCCACAGACATACATAAGTTTTTCCAGATGTAATCTTTCTGCAGATACAATTTTATATTCTATTTTTCCCTTTAAAACATGTTATTGGCTATGTGAAAGTTCTTAAAATGAGGAAAAATAATGATCAAAATCCATGGGCCAAGTACTGGGTTTGGCATCCATGTACACAACCTAGGTAGAGGTCTTCCTGTGTTTTCTCTGGAGTGAGTACTTGCTTGTACATCTAGAGCAATTTCAAGCCAGCAGATGCCATCTCTTGTGTCTATATCCTTCAGGAGTGTGGCTAGACTAATTTTTTCAGATCACTTGCCAATAGATTTATATGAAAGCGCAGAAGTAGTCAAATTCATAGAGACAGAGAGTGGAATTGGGGTTTACCAGGGACAGGGGAAGGGTTAATGGGAGTTAGTGTTTAATGGGTACAGAGTTTCCATTTGGGAAGGTGAAAAAGTTCTAGAGATGAATGGTGGTGATGAGGATTGAATGTACATGATGCCACGGAGCTGCATATTTAAAAATGGTTAAAATGACAAATTTTATGTATATTTTACTACAATAAAAAAGTGCAAAGTGATTGTCTCAAGTGGGAGAGACTTGTTTTTTGTAGTGGTATATAAACTGTGGTCTTGCTTCTGATCAAATGTGGGACAGTCTAAACCTACTTCTTTTTAAATTTTGTTTCTTTTGGGGATGATATTTTTTTGGGTAATTTGGTGAATTATGTCTAAATGGGGTCCCCAATTTACTTTGCTCAATTCATTAATGGGCATTAGATGATCAGTGTTAATAGATTTCCATGTATTGGAATCACAGAGCCCAATTTAGCATGCCACCCTGATACATCATAAATGTGATCGTCAAAGAAATAAATGTCATCTCTTCATCTCTTTCAGAGGACTCTTCCTTCGTACACCCATATTGCTATTTGTATTTGGATGTGATAAGATGAGAAACCAAGATCCAAGATCAAGTTGTTTTTATTAGCAGCTAAGATAACTTTTCTACTGCATGGATTTCCTGATTCTGGCCTTTTAGTAACTCCATCTCCTACTTTTGTTTCCTCTTAGGTTGTGAATAAGTCCTTCTAGAAAATAGTTACATTCTATAACTGGTTTTATTAGCTTTCTTGAGAGAGAGAAAACAGGTTCTGAAGGGCTTGATCTTCATTTTCTTTAGAAAAGTAGAATGTTAGCTAGGTTCTTTAGAAGCTTCTTATGTCTCAGAAAGAAAAGAACAGTGAATTTTAGAAATTGTACTTGAAACAAGCGAGAGTTTGATCTTTTTACTAGTCCTGAAATCAGAATCTTGCCTATGCTTTTCAAGTACTTGCCTATGTATCGTTTTAAGTGTAATCTTTAGTTTCAGCCCCAAAGAAAGGCAAAAACCTTACTTTTGGTGGTTACTATGCTTGTTGAAACAGAAAACAGAAAAGTATTAGAACTTTTGAGAATATGGACTTAGAAAGCCTTAAACTTCAGACAAGAAGAATCTCTGGAATACTTTCTAACTTTCCTTTCAGTCAATTGATGTCTGTTATCTCTTTCAAAACCTAACACAAAAATTTCACCCCAAAAACTTTCTTTTGATGATCCAATTGAAGTCTAACTTCCATTTCCTATATTTTCCTAGTGTTTTTCCACACTAGATAATATTAACTGATGTGTTCCTTGTATTATGAATATTCAGTGTATATGTGATCAGTGTAAATATGAGGCTTCTTAATTCTTTGCCTTTTTCCTCCTTCTGGCCCCCACCTTATCAGTATTCATAGCATTCTCAGGATGTAATAGGACATTCAAAGTGCCATGCAGTCAAAATAAATTATCTGCTCATTCTTTGTCCCTCCTAGAAATCAAGGCAGTCTTAAAGCATGGACTGAGCCCTTTCCCTTAACTAAACTGCTTTTTTGTATTCTTGGACCAGCTGCCTAAATTGAAAATCTGTAACTTAACACTTACTAGCTCCATGAAGTTTAATATTAATTGGCTTTTCACCAATCACTGTTTTGGAATATCATGAAAAGTATTTAAATTTTTATCTATTCAATAATATTATTTCAAAGAAGATAATTTTAGTTTTATGGGGTTTTTTTTGTGTGTGTTAGAGGTAATAGATAGGGACAAATCTCACATAGCAAATGCTATAGGAGTAGAAACACTGCTGTTGTTTTTTTTTAATTCCAGGATAGTTAACATACAGTGTCATATTAGTTTCAGGTGTACGATATAGTGATTTGAGAATTCTGTACATTACTCTGTGCTCATCATGATAAATGTACTTTTAATCCCCTCCACCTAGTTCATCCATCCCCATACCCACCTCCTCTCTCTTATTTTTATTACTTATGAATTTTTCAGATTGTTCTAGAATCTTGTTCTAGAATAAGACATTTGTTACTTTTTTACTTCATTTGTCATGCTTTCCATAATTTAGCTAAATACATCCTGCCCCGTATCTCTGTCTCTACAAACATCAGTATTAGAGAATGATTTTTTTGGGGAAATCCATTAATACTAGGATAATTTTAAGTCTCTCCAGCTTGTAGCATTGAGGCCCTTCATGCTGTCAGCACTCTTGCTGCTTTCTGAATTAGTAATTAACTGCCATGAATCGTACACATGTGCAGGCATCTGAAGACTTTTTTCAGGTACTTTATGTTCTGCAGTCTGTGGCCTCCAAGAGAGATACTTTTTGTGCTTTGTTAATGACTAAGCCAAGATAAATAGATGTTCTTGGGCGGTGAGCAGCTGAACGTTTTTTGACAGTTTTGACTCCGTTCTTTACTGTATTTGCATAGTTTGTTCCCTTCTTATTGTAGATCATAGTGAGCTGATTCTTAACCAAGTCCCAGTGGTATGGACAGGCAGGAGACTGGTGTCTGGAGCATGTCCCTGCAATTTGCCCTTTCTATGTCATGGCTGAAAGTTCAGCTCTTTTATTTTTATGGTCTCCAGGCATGGGCACTTTATGATATTTTCTTCCCTTGTACTATTCCTGTAGTGTGATCTTCATGTTAATTGGTTTTCACCTTGTTCAACAGATATTTAGGGTTTACTATGTGCCAAGGAAGTTTATTGTTGTTGTTCTACTTTGAGAGAACATGATCTTATGTTTTCTATTTTCTTTGTCCTTCCTTAACCATAGGGGATCCCCAAACTTGTGGCTGAGAGCTGCTTTGTTCCTCCTTAGAAGCTTCACAGATGGGAAACTGTAGCTGCCACATGTCCATCCCAGCTAGTGAGGGTGAGGGGCCCAGCATGGCCGAAAGTTGCCTCCCCATCATCTGTGGGCATGAAGGGAGGGATACCCTTTGCCATCTTCCTGCATTTTATTCCTGCCTTATGGGGCCAGCAGCCTTTTCTTTTTTACATCAGGCCCCAAAAGGGGAATGGGACCCCCACTCAGGGAACACCTGAAGGAAATGAGGTGCTTTCCAACCACACTTCTGTTGGCATTTGTGGTGAATGCTCTTAATAAGCTAGGAACTATTTAGCCTCCCCTTCTACCCATTCTCTTCCATTTTCTTCATTTTTTTTCTTTCCTTCCATCATATGGGCTGGGGTGATTTTAGATTCCGTTAGGATTAAGTGGCTGTCAGTCAGCATGTGTGACAGGCAAGCATTTTTATCCTGTTAGAGGAGCTCCACCTCAGCATCCTTGACTGACTGAAGTTGCCCATGAGACAGTCACAGTGGTAGGGAAGGTGGAAACCTGAGAATCCTTCCCATCCCTCTGGAAATATTGGTCTGAAAGAGGTTGGTGAAAGTGTGTGGGAGGAAAGAATTTCATAAGCTCCTGGACCTTGTCCACGGCCAACTCTCACTTAAGAGTAAAAGAAAAAAGTAAATGAGTCATTCCAGCGACGGATTTATGAAATGATCAGTACGTGCGTCTATACCAATAAGCTTGCTTGATCTTGATGGAGGGAAGTAGTGAAATTACTTTTTTTTTTAACAGTATCATTTCCTTTTCCATTTTCTTTCCTTTTAAATCAGTGCTTTAATACCTGTCTGGGTTTGAAGGTGCTTTAGAACTTTAGACAACTGACTCCTTATTTCCAGCAGAGCAAAGTGCCCAGAGTCCAGGAAGAGATAAGGACAGACAGAAGGAGACAATTAGGGATGACAAAGTGAATGTTGAATGTGGGAGAAATCTGGCAGCTGATCCTTAAACTTTACCCTCTACATATTTAAGCCTGTTAGGTCTCATGTGAAGTATTCTCACATGGAGAAGCAGTGGTAAAACTCATCTTCAAGGGCCTTTGTTAGAGAATGTAATGATTGACTCAGAGCTGAAAAAATGTATGTGTATATGAAATAAGCAAGAAAAATGTTTTTTTTTCTGTGTCTCATAATACTAGAAGATGGGAATTTTATCTCTCAGGTCTTAGTGACAGACAGCTGACTGCACTCTGAACTGGTTTAAGCAGGAAGGTGTTTGTTAAGAGATAGCGGAGAGCTTACTGTCTTCTCAGAAGAGCTGGAGAAACAGACTTTCACCTGAAGTTAAAGGAAAAACACTCAGAGCATATCACACAACTGGTGAGATCTGCTGCCACGTCTTCCCCCAGAACCACCTGCTTCTCCTGCCACCTGCACCTGCCAAGCAGGTGCTCTTTACCCATCTGACTTGTCCCATGTCCTGTTTCCAAATCCACTTCAAGTAGGTGTGTCAGATGATGAAACCCGGTGGCGAGTCTACACCCTAAATAGCAAAGGAGATTGAGAAATGTAAGTTACATGGATTCTCTATTAGAAAAGTAGGATTCAAAGTGTTGGGGAGTATCAAAATGTGGAGGTCTAGAAAGGTTTGGGGCAGCCATAAATTTAGCTGTTCCTTACAAGACTACATTAGTACATACAACACAGAAATGCCTCATATGAATGAGCAATAAAATTTTAATGACCAACTGCAAAAAATTTAAATAATCCTAAAAGACAGGTTATTTTATGACTTTATTTGCTAAGGAACTTGTAGTCTATATATTTCTACATATTTCTCCTTCATTTACTCATTTAGGTAAGTTAATTTTTTAGTGTTTGATGTGTTTCTTCCCCTACTTATTTTCCATGACATATGGCAAGATCCTATGAGATTAGGCTATTAAAGGAGGAAGGGTTTAAAAATGGTTCATCTAAATCCTCACAGAACCATATTCTTTTGCAAAGATTGGCAAGATTTCTAGATTTTGTTTTTTACATGACATTGAAGACCTTTGGAATTAAACTTTAAATCTCTCTGAAGAAGAAACAACCAGGTTTTTAAAAAATATTTAATTAATCATCTAGTTAATTAATTAATATATTTAGTTGAAGTACAGAGAGTACAAGCAGGAGGAGGGGCAGAGAGACAACTAGACTCCCTGCTTAGCAGGGAGCTCAACGTGGGTCTCAATCTGAAAATTCTGAGACCATGACCTAGGAAGTCAGACACTTAACTGACTGAGACACTCAGTTATCCCAAAACAATCAAGTTTTTTTTTTTTTTTAACAATCAGGTTTTTGGGGCGCCTGGGTGGCTCAGTTGGTTGGGCGACTGCTTTCGGCTCACCTCATGATCCTGGAGACCCGGGATCGAGCCCCGCATTGGGCTTCCTGCTCGATGGGAAGCCTGCTTCTCCCTCTCTTGGTCCCTCTGCTTGTGTTCCCTCTCTAGCTGTGTTTCTCTCTGTGAAATAGATAAATAAAATCTTTAAAAAATCAGGTTTTTAATAAAACTTAAATTTAGCATGACTTTTTATAGCATGAATTCATATAGACTTTTAAAATAAATTTTTATGGAGACCTATATGAAGTTCATTTCTTTTTTCAAATTGGGCCATTCTTTTCAAAAAATGTAAGTTTAGTATACAGACTTTTACTCTTCTGAAAAATAAGAAAATAAGTCAAAATAGGGATGCCTGGGTAGCTCAGTCATCAAATGTATGCCTTCAGCTCAGGTCATGACTCCAGGGTCCTGGGATTCAAGTCCCACATTGGGTTCTTTGCTTGGCAGGGAGCCTGCTTTTTTCTCTGCCTGGTCTGCCTGCCACTCCCCCTGCTGTGCTCTGTCTCTCTCTTTGTCCCTCTCTAACAAATAAATAAAATCCTAAAAAAAAAAATCAAGATATTTTGAATATGTAAAATTCCTAGTAATGCATCAAGTAAATTACAATTTTCCAATTACTAAAATTTGATGTAGAGTACTCTGTAATATAATGTAATTTTTAGCCATCATGTTAAGGTTTTTACTAATAGTGCTTCCTTTTGGCCACTCAGGATCTTAAATGTAATAAATTAAAAAAATATTGAATATGTAAACAAGCATCTGAAATGATAGTTTTGAAACTCATTGACGCTTACTGGAAAACACTTAATTATTTCACTTTTTTGATAAAACCTATCTAAACCTACAAGTTGTTTGCAAGCCAGAGCATGAATATATGTATGCATGGTCACAGAAATAACCAGGAGCCTTAAAGAGTTTTTCCCGGTTCCTTGGCAACAAAAGATGAGTAAAAAATTCTCCTTTTTACTTTTTATTTTTTGACCTGAATAAATATTTCCTTTAAGTAGTTCTTTCCACTAAGTTTCATCTTTTTATTTTATTTTTATTATTTTACAGGGAGTTAAATACCTGTGCATTCCAGCAGCGGATTCACCATCTCAGAACCTGTAAGTGTTTTTTTTTTTTTTCTATATATTTATTGAGATATTTAAAATGAATAAAGGACAATAAAGTCAAATAAGTAAAGTGCCTTGACATCATCAGAGCCATAGGACTCGTGATGCTAAGCATAGATGTCTGTGCTGCCAAGTTAGGCAGAACTATTTGTTTGCCACTCCTTCAACTATACAAGATTGACTGATGGGATGTCTACAAGAAGAGCCTCATTTTTAAAAAAGGATGCGTCTTGGAACACTGAAAAAAAAAAGTTTTAAAAAAAAGGATGACTCAAACTAAACTTTTAGCATGTTTACCCTCTCTCTAGAAGCAAAGGCTTAAAGAAGCTAATGGGTTTTGTCTAAGACAGCACTGTCCAGTAGAAATAGAATATGGACCACAAATGTAAGCCATGTGGGTAATTTTAAATTTTCTAGGAGCCAAATTAAAGAGTAAAGAAGGAAAGGTGACAACAATTAGGTTAGGGGTTAGGCTTCGGCAGAATGGGGGACAGGTCTTTGGAGACCCACAGCAGTCATGGCTTTAACATTTCAACTGTTTGGTGTCTAAAAGTGACCTAGAAAGGCCACGATATGGAATAAAGTTTTTCTGTAGTATGGATTTGAACCTTGCAGGCTGAGGGACTGGAGCAGAATTAAAGTACTGAGCCATTCAATGTATCCTCCTTCTTAGGCTGGCCTTCTGCTTACGTTGCATGTCACACACAACAACCCTGCTAGAATTACACATTACTGCATTTTATTAGGAAAGTAGTAAGCTGTGGTGGTGTTTGTAAATTTGAGAGTCTGCAGACCTATCAGGATTCATCCTTCATAGTTCTTAAGCTCTATTGCCTACAAATCCTATATATTGGAACATCTCTAAAAGCTATTGAATACTGAGACATCAGCCAACCTTGATTTTTCATTGCTGGAGAGCAGTGAAATCACCGATTATGCAATAATTTTGAGAGATTTACCTGTTTGAACAAAAAAAAAAGATGGAGCCAGAGTCAGATGGATTGCTATGGGGAAAGGTGTGTGTGTGTGTGGTGGGGGTGGGGGCAGAAGGGGTAATAAGACAGGGAACAGGTCGTATAGAGTTTGACCAGAAAAGGTAGATTGGAAAGCAGGGGCAGATACATTCTATGCAAGTTTTGTTTTCACACTAACTCTCTGTACTTCACAGAGATAGAAAAAGTCAATCTTTAAAATTGAGGATGGTGGAGGAAAGATTTTACTAGGATTACTAGGAAAAGAGTAGTAGCCTAGGTCTAGGAGGAGAAGAAGCACCAGAGAACTTCCTTGGTTACTAGTCGTGTCAAGAAACAGAAGTGGTTGGAAGGGCATGGCGCATACGGAAGGAAGTGAGCCACTGCCTTTCTCTGGAGACCACAGCAATCTTCTGCCCATGTTTTGGTGGCTATTTTTAGAATGGTTGCTTTGCTTTTATCTCAAAATGAGATTCTAACGTACTGTTGAACTTGTCAATACCTGATTGGCAATGACTCTTTGGAGGGATCAGATTGTAACACATTCTGGGCATTTGTTGTCAGAGAAGGTGGCCACCTGTCCTTGATTGTCCCCAAGACTTTTCAGCTTTGCTAGGAGCCAAATACTGTGCTTGATGTCCAGGACAATGACTGACTTACCAAATGAAGGTTGAGCATTGAGCATCCCTGTACTATATAAACAAGTAAGCAGTAGACCTTGAGGTTAGATATCTTAACTTTAAAACTAGTTGCATTTACCTTGGGCAAGTCATTTAAACCCATCAGGGCTTCAGTTCCCTCATTTGAAAAATGCCTGCCTTCAGGATTTTTGAAGACCAGGTCATATATATGAACTCTATGCACTTTTGAAAATAAGAATATACTTTTACTATCTTCAGGTTGTGTTAATATATCTTGAGAGTTATAGAAGAAGATAGTGAAATAACAAGTTTTGGTGTTCAGGAGGCCCACTTCAGTGGAGTGTTTGGAAGATTTCCTTACATGGAAAGGTCAGAGTGGCAGAAAATATTTCTCTGAGTTGCAGTGTCTCATGTGTCAGTTCAGATCTTCTGGCGAAACCAGCCCAAACACAGTCACCTTGGGCCCAGAGGACTAGCCCGTAAGATTTGAATTTGTTCTCTCCCATCCCAAATATGTGCAGAGGTCTTGTTAAGATGTGTGATTTCCCTTTTCAGCCCTTTCCTCACATCTTGGAGAAAGGGTAGGGTAGGATTCAAGTAGGTGGTTATTACAGAACCCAAGTGTGAGGCTAATGACAGAGAGAATTTAAGAATGTGCCACCACTGCTGTTTTGAGTGAAGTCCTACAGCAGTAAAACCTCTGTTTCAGTTGGAAAATAAAGTCAAGACCATAATTCATTGAAAGGCAGAAAAGTTGGCACTCTCCTATTGAGAGTTATGTTCATAGGCACTCATGTGATTCTTTAGGGAAACTCTTAGTTTTAATCCATTAGTAATAGCAAATCTTATGCATTAGGTAAGGATTTGGGCATATCAGTGTCCATGATTTTATAAATATTTCTTGCTCTACTGAAGTTACATGGAAATTGTGGAGTTAAGTTTGGAATGACTATACTTGGTATGTTGAGAGACAGCCTATGAAATAGCTTGAGTTTCTCTTTATCTGTTACAAATGTTTTATTGGAAGCAGAACATGCCTTTTAACAGTGAGCATGCTTTCATGATATAATTAGACTATTAACCACTGGCAAGTGGAATACTTGATTCTGTTTATATGACCCATCTCACTTCAGGTAGCCTGAAGTTATTACTCAGAAAATATTAGGGACATATAGGCTGACAGTGAATCTTCATTTTCTGTACCATCAGCTGATGTAGGTGGTTAGGAGACAAATAATATTAACACTTTGGTTAACAAGAACAAGAAAAGTCATGTCTGTCACTTGGAAAACATGCCGTGGGTAACTCAGACAAGTAGAACTAGTGGTTGTTTAGCCACTTTTAATTACTGATGCCTGAGAATTCTTATACTTAATGACAAAATAAAAACTGTATCCCTGTTTTAAACTTATAGACTTTTAAAATTATTTCCCACTTGAGATAAAAGTTTTATTTCCTAAATCTCTCCCACAGATCCTTATACCAACAGGAATTCTTCTCACCAGTTATGCTTAATAAGAGGTTTGTGACCTTTTGAAACTAATTGCTTTCACTTGGCATTCAGTGTCTGTAAACTGCCCAGAAAGGTCAGTTTTCTGTCGTGGCTTTAATCCTCACAAACTCCCCCTCTGATCTTCCAGGAACTTAAAATGCAGAAACCTGGCTGAGATAACATTAGCACATTAAAATTTTAGCTCAGTTCCCCCAACCACCTTGCCTTTCAGACTCAGGAAATGTGAAAGTTCAAGTTCTCATAGTCATAATAACCCCACATACCCAGGTTGGTGTGTTTTGCATGATTTGTCACAATTAGAGGCATCCTGGAGTTTATATCAAATGCACATGCCACATGTTCTCTGGCTATTGTGGAGCGGGCTAGTGAATACAGGCTTTTAGTATTGTTTTTGCTTTCTCTCTGTAGTTTCTTACGCAGGTCATTTTTAACCCCATTTCTCTCATCTGTAAAATACCTATCTCATACAGTTTTTGTAGTATTAGGTTAGATAAGTGAATGTGTTTTTTATGAACTCTAAGCATTTCTAAAAATAAGATTATATTTGCTGTCTATCCAAGTAAGGAGTATTAATGTATTTTGAGAAGAATTACTGGATGTAGAGTAGCTAATTTATTCATTCTTATTTTTACTTATTAAATTATTTTGTATTTAGATCTTATTAAGGGAATAATTACTTATAATTACTTTTTTAAAAAATCTGTGAAGTCCAGGGAAGTTTGATCTGTGCTGTGGAGTTGGTAGCATTGCATCATTACAGTAGAGCCTTTGTGACTTTCAGGGTTTGAATATCAAGCAGGTCTCTAAATTTCTTGAGGTTTTTGTTTGGGAAAAGAGGTATTAGCAATACAGTAAGCTTATATTTAAAGTATCAGTAAAACTTCGTTGCCTTATTCTACCTCATCTTTTTGTGTATGTTTTCTTAAACTAAAGCTGTATATCCCGCTCTCTTTCTCATTTACAGTTGTCTTTGTTTTAATTATTAAAAATCGGTTTGCAAGGTCAAAATGATGTGGGCCCTTGGAGTGCTGTTGTCCTTTTTCCAGACAAATGCATGCTTACCTGAGCATTCACGTGCATACACACACATGCTAACCTGTGACCCCTGAGGACTTTGCAGCCCATAGAAATGAGAAGTACTTGAAAAAGGTATAATGAGGGGGTGTCTGGGTGGCTCAGTTGGTTAAGCGACTGCCTTCGGCTCAGGTCATGATCCCGGAGACCTGGGATCGAGTCCCACATCAGGCACTGTGCTCGACAGGAAGCCTGCTACTCCCTCTCTCGCTCCCCCTGCCTGTGTTCCCTCTCTGGCCGTGTTTCTCTCTGTCAAATAAATAAAATCTTTTAAAAAAAAGGTATAATGAGTTTTTCATAAGACTTCACTTATTGAACTTAACTATTTTTTAGTCTTAAATTATGTCCTTGGGGCGCCTGGGTGGCTCAGTTGGTTGAGCGGCTGCCTTCGGCTCAGGTCATGATCCTGGAGACCCGGGATTGAGCCCCACATCAGGCTCCCTGCTCTTCGGGAAGCCTGCTTCTCCCTCTCTCACTCCCCCTGCTTGTGTTCCCTCTCTGGCTGTGTTTCTCTCTGTCAAATAAATAAAATCTTAAAAAAAACAAAACAAACAAACAAACAAAAAACCTATGTCCTCCTTGTTTTTCTAGTGTTCAACTATTCTTTGTGAAATGATGTTACACTACATGGTAAAGAGGGTTTTGTTTTGTTTTTAAAATGACCCTATGTGGCAAAATGAAAAGCACGCCACACACCACATGTATGTTTTAATCTCCTCTCAATTAAACACAATGTTTAAGTGCAGGAAATGTGAGATTTGAGAAATCATTGATATAGTTATGTGGTTCAAAGCCGCTCACTGATAGAGGAGCTCTATCAGTGTACTGCTGGAGAATGTTCCTTCCTGCCTGTTTCTGGGTAGAGTGATAGCTCCACTGTATTCCAGCTCAGGGGGCCCACACAGAGCCTGGGTAAGCCGGGGGGCCTGTGCCAATCCTGCCCCAGGAGAAACAGCTTTCTGCTTTGAGCCCCCCTCCCAGAGCCCCGGCTCACTCAGCTAGAACATTCCACCCACTTGCTTTTTGCTTTTTTTGCCTTTAAGCATTCCTTTTTCAGGAGGAAAAAATCAAAGAGTATTTGCCTTTCCTGTTTTTTCCTCCTTTGCTTTCATATACAACATACATGCACACATATGCATGCATGTACAGATATGTACACACATGTATGTTTATGTGGGAAGAAGTGTCCTGAGTCTCATGGCTTTTGCTGTCAGTACAGCCTGGTCTGGTACTGCTGGCTTTGGAGTAAGCCCAGATACCATTCAGGTTACATGGCCAGATCCCTTGGGCTATTGCTCAAATAAGCAGAGTCCTCAGCAAGAGAGGGCAGTCTCTGATCCCACAGTGGGGATTACAGCCTCCAAATCTCACAGTCTTAGAATAAGAAATAGTTGTGCAGCCTCAAAAAATGAGCAGCGTGTACTGTAGTTTTGCTATATCCCATCCACCATCCTTCTTGTGTACTCTACAAAGGTCAGGGAAACCTAGCTGGTGCTATCTCGTGGCCTCCAGACAGAGAGAGGAGGCTCTTCAAGGAGGACAGCCAGCACTGGGTGAGGAAGGGGGACAGTGACAGCTTCAGGGCTGTTTGCTGAGCCCCCACGGAGGATGGTTCTCCTCTGAAGCACCCTTCTGCCCTACCCAAGGTGTTCTCTCCAGATTGTTGGCAGCACTATGCGGTAAGCTTGTGACACATGTAGGTGGATGAGCCCCACTGGCTTTTCTTCAACGGAACTTATTCCACTTGTCTTTGTATGGAAGTGAAGGTACAAAATGAAGAGAAACAAAATAAAGAGCAAGAATAGGGAACCTGTGTTCATTGAAACAGCCTGTGGTGGGATGGTGCTTAAGATGTGTGCTTCTGCTTCACACTGGAGAATTGGGCAACAAGAGCCAGAGTCGCGGGTATTTCCTGTGTGGAGGAGGGAGTTTAATGACCAGCGCTAGAGTTGATGTCATCAGCTTCCCTGGAAATAACCCCCACTCCCTGCAACACACCAAAGCAGTAGAAAATGGGCCTGCCTCCTGGCTTTACTTGGAAAAAGCATTTCTAGGAATGTCTGCGTGGTGTGGCCTCATGCCCAACTGTGTTTATGAGTCAAGTTTTGTGGTGGGGCCTTGAGCCATCCCTTCAGTGGCATCATTTACACCCCTGGGCATCTCACAGATGCCTGCCCTGGGGTTCCACAGCCCTTGCCCCAACATGGTGGTGGACAGGAGCCATCTTTGGGCTTGTCCTAGACTTAAGGTTGGTGCAGTTAGAACTGAAAGAGGAAAGGGCTGGCAGGGAGCAAAGTGGGGGCACCTCCTCATGACTTCCTTGGCCCCTCAGCTCTTTCACACACTCTGGGCTCTGGCAAGTCTGCATGTTGCCCTGCTGACCCCACTCCCAACCCACTCTCTTATTCTGAGAAGAGGCAAGACAGATTTTTAAACCCAGATGCACCTGACAATATTTAAGACCCAGGTTTCATCGTGCATGTGGTTTGGTACAAGCGGGTATAAAAGCCAGGTAGAAGTAGTTGTGCCCTCTCTCAGGTTTCAGTAAAGGGATTCATTGGTTGTCATTTTGCAAAATCTTGGTGAGCTCCGCAGCACTGACCATGTTCCCCTAAAACATCAAGTCCTACCCACTTCGAGGGGCATTGTTAACTTTCATGTCACTTAGGCCTTTGCAACGTGCTCTGGGGCAGTCTGTGGTTTGTTCACAACTCAGGCAGTTGCCATTCATTTCTAGATTTGTTTTTCCTCTTCTGGTTGCTGTGTTCTTCCCTGCCTGTCTTGTCTCAGATGCAGCTCTGCTCAACTAGAAAGAGACCCATAAAGGACAGGCATGAGCATGGGCTGCAGGCATGGAGAGGACTCTCAGAACCTTTGGCTACCCCAGCATGGCTGGCCTGGTGGACAAACATGTGTACCCTCTAGCCACAGCTGGACTTAAGTCAGGGATGAGCTCCAAGTTCTGGGCAGCCTGTCCTGGTCCTGGGATCTATAGTCAGATCCCAGGCATGTATGCCATGTGTGGTGGCCAACAGAAGGGGACAGGCAGCATTGTGTAAACCATGAAGCAGATGGCATATGGGCAGCCTGTAGCCACTCCTAGGCCAGATGAGTTGGCTCAATGTTTTTACTTTTTTTATTTTTTATTTTTATTTTTTTTAGTAGACTCTACACTGGGGTGTGGAGCCCAATGTCTGGAATGAACTCACAACCCAGAGATAAAGACCTGAGCTGAAATCAAGAGTTAGAGGTTTGGGGACACCTGGGTGGCTCAGATGGTTGGGCATCTGCCTTCAGCTCAGGTCAGGATCTCCGGGTCCTGGGACTGAGTCATGCATCAGCCCCGCCCCCCAACCTGGCTGGCTCAGCACGGAGCCTGCTTCTCCTTCTCCCTCTGCCTCTCCCTCTGCTTGTGTGCTCTGTCTCTCAAATAAATAAATAAAAAATCTTAAAAAAAGAGAGAGTCAGAGGCTTGGGATGCCTGGTTGGCTCAGTCATTGGGTGTCAGCCTTCAGCTCAGGTCATGATCTTGGAGTCCTGGGATTGAGCCCCTCATCGGGCTCCCTGCTTGGCGGGAAGCCTGCTTCTCCCTCTCTCACTCCCCCTGCTTGTGTTCCCTCTCTAGCTGTGCTTCTCTCTGTCAAATAAATAAATAAAATCTTAAAAAAAAAGAGTCAGAGGCTTAACCAACTGGGCCAGTCAGGCGCCACTTAGCTCAATGTTTTTAAAACTGTTGAATTGGTTGCTGTTGTCAGGTAGATTGTATTTGACTAAAGTAGCAGGGTATCTGATTGATAATGTTTTAAGTTACAGAGAAATTTACTTCAAGCCTTGACTAAGAAACCTGGTGGTGGATGCTCCCAGGCCTGACATCAGGCCCCTGTGATCTCCCTTTGCGTTCTGCTGCTTCTCCACCCCGGGGCTTATCACCTGTGGTTACAGGGTAGCTGATGCAGCTATAAGCATGGCACTTACTTCCAGTTTCCTAGCAGGAAAGCTGGGGCAGAGAGAGATAGCTTTTCTTTCATTAGGAAGGGAAAACTTTTCCAGAAGTCCCCACCTCACAACTTTTTCTTTACTTCTCTATGGCTGGAATCAGAGGGAAAGGGGACTGTCCTGACAAACTTTGCTGCCCCAAACGAAATCAGTGCAACTCAAGATGCCTGCCACAGTTTCACTACTTCAAAATCAGAAGACATCTCTGCAGACTATTTTCTTCTGGAGAGGTGGGAAGTTCTAACAGCACTGAGCCTTCCCTCCTGCCTCCAGTGGGCCAGGCTTCTGCCAGTCACATCACAGTGCCCCCATGCCTTCACCCCTCTGTGTACTCAGCTTCACTGCCTGGCTTCAGTGGCTTCTGCCTTACAGTCCTTTCTGAGATCTCTCTCAGTACTGACAGTTCGGATTTCAGGAAATGTAGCAGGAATCTTTTCTTGCCTGCTTTATACCATGCCAGTGTTGGTGAGTATAGTTGCAATGCCCAGAGTTATTTTATAACTATGTCTGGGAGCATTTGTGCCTGAGAAAGTTAATAAAAGCATGTCTTGTAATGTTCTGATAGTTAAAGATTTTAGGTAAATGGAGTCCTTGGGTTCGATTCCCTAGGACTTTTCATCATGCCTTATGGTTTGTTGTGGAATGTATACGTGTATGCGTGCACATTTATAGCTTACTGTCTTGTCTCTCTATCTTAATCTAGCTGGGCACCTATACTTAGGTTGCTAAGTTTCTTCTGTATTTAATACCTGTTGAGTTTGTTATGCCATACCTGAATTTCTCATTATTACATTCATTTGTCCTGTCATTCTTCATGAAACAACAGACCTAGCTTGTATGGTTGGAAACTGTGTCTCATTCTTCCCTGAATCTCCTGCAGCTTTGTGGAGTTCTGGTAAATAGTACTCAGCTGGTGTTTGAAAGAGGATGAATTTATGCCATGGGCAGCTTTAGGTGTTTCACTGCTTTATAAGTCAGTCAAAGGTAGAAGACGTCCAAAACCATGTACTCTGTAGGTCCCCTTGGAGTATTTGTAGTTAACCCACCAGCCAGTCTAGAATGTTCTCTAAATGATGCTTGTACATGCTTGCAGGAGAAAAGATGTTTAAAAAACTAAGGGTCAGAAGAAGTAAGGATTATGGTTTCAGT
Organism: Spilogale gracilis; assembly: GCA_004023965.1. Taxonomy (NCBI): domain Eukaryota; kingdom Metazoa; phylum Chordata; class Mammalia; order Carnivora; family Mephitidae; genus Spilogale; species Spilogale gracilis. Next base: position 67,603 of record PITA01007933.1, read on the forward strand.
GTCATAAAGAACTTCAGAGTTGGCAGAGCATATAGGCATATATCATCTCATGCCACCTGTAAGATATTATTTCCACTCTATAAGTGAAGTTAAGGGAAACTAAGTGACTCTCCCAAGGTCACACAGCCAATAAGCGGCTGAGCAGGGATTGAAGCTGTATTTTCCCTTTCCCCACAGCCCTTTGAAGACATGCTGACAGGATGTACCAAAGTCAAGTGAGACCAACCTGGGAGAGTATTATTAGGTTTTTCAGATCAGCACTGGGAAGCCTGCATGACATAGGCACCTTCTTCACCTGAATGGCTCTGAATGTACACAGCTGGTGCTGGATCGTCAATGTGGGGTCACTAGTATGCTCCTGAGCATCCAGGGACCCCAACTGACCCCTAGGTAGGCAGAACCCCCCCCCCCCCGAGACGTATCAGTCAGTGACAACTCTGTGTTTCAGGGATTCCTTGCAGAGAAATTCTGAAAATCCCAGAAGATGGGCAGCCCTCCCCAGGCCCCAGCACTGTGTGTGACAGATTCTAAAGCCGAGGCAGCTCCAGCCCCAGACAGTGTGACCACGGTTTTGAAGCTGTGGGACTCAGACCTTTTCAAGAAACCTCAGGCGGATTTTTCTTTTCATCATATGTTGAGTAAAGTAGAGAGATGTCACTTCTCTCTTTTTTCTCTCCCCACAGGACAAGACATTTTAAAGAAAGTATTAAATTCATTCACGAGTGCCGCCTCAGGGGTGAGGGCTGTCTCGTACACTGGTATGTATGCCTCTGCCTAATAGCCTAGTATTTTTGCTCAGCCTGATTTCTATCGACGGTTTTTCTTTGTGTTTAGATTAATTATTTCATCTCCTAATACTTCTGTCTGCCCTCTGAATCTTGAATACACACCCCATCTGACCCTTGCCATTTGTTAGTCATCATTTATTTTTGATGAAAGAGAGCCCCATGATTTTTTTTTTTCATTTTCACTTAGGATTTTCATTTTCACAGTTAGGATTTCTGTAGGCATTGTCAAGGCTACTGGACAGGAACCTCTTTTTCTAGCGTGTGTCTATTACTCCCTTGGAACAGCCTCCTGTGGAGGGCACATGTTTTTTGGGCTCATCCCTGAAAACTCAATGCTCTTTTGAAACGCTGCTTTTTGAAACACAGAGAGTTTTGATCACATATGTGGATGTTTAACACTGCATGAGTGTAATACCAGAATGACCATATCTTCTCCATTTACAGATGGAGGTTTTTATGTAGGTTTAGCTTAATACTTTGCTTTGAAAAGATCTGAATTGACTCTTGGAATGAAATAGTTTATATACAGCTCTCCACCTGCAGTCAGCTGTACTTTGTGTGGATATGGATACAAATACATAAGTGCATACACACTGCAAAAAAACTGTTATAATACACACAACCCAAGGACAATGCACGTAAAGTTCTTAGCACTGTACCTGGCACATGGTAAGCTCTCAAGGAATGTTAGCTCTCATGTTGTATTTTTTAAAATTTTTATTTGCTTTATTTTAAGTGAAATATAGTTGGCATTAGTTTCAGGTGTACAATATAGTGATTTGGCAATTATATACATTATGAAATATTCATTACCACTAGTACTCACTCACCACATAACTGTTATGTCAAAGGAACCAGCAGCCAGCCTTCTGGAGCCAGAATTCTGCTGTTTATTAAAGTGCAGGCCAAGCTTGTCTCCTCTCCATATTGAATAAGACTCCATATTGAGTATTTCTCAGCCACACACATACACACACACAAAAGATAAGATTTTGCCATTTACAGCAGCATGGCTAGATTGAGAGGTATTATGCTAAGTGAAATACATCAGAGAAAGCAAATACCATATGATTTCATTTATATATGGAATCTAAAAAGCAAAACACATGAAAAAAAATCAAAAGGCAGAGCCAAACCTATAAATACAGAGAACAAACTGATAGTTGCCAGAGGGGAGGGAGTAAGAGAATGGGCAAAATGGGTGAAGGGTAGTGGGAGATGTAAGCTTCCAGTTATGGAATGAACAAGTCATGGGAATAAAGGCACAGCATAGGGAATATCGTCCACGTTATGGTAGTGCTGTGTGGTGACAGACAGCAGCTGCACTCATCGTGAGCACAGCGTACTGAAAACCTACAGAATTACTATATTGTACACCTGAAATTAGTGTAACATTAATGTCAACTGTACTCAGATTTTTTTAAAAGACAATATTATGTTGTGAAATAGATAAAAAAAAAAGCTTAGCAATCTTTTGAGTTTCCCTGGAGAAGTTGCTATTTTAGTGAAAGCTCTCTGTAAATGTAAAGTGATATCTTACTGCTGAAGCTGCTGACAGTTCTGTTGTGACAGAAGAGACCCTGTGCATGAGAGCCAGAGGAGACATTCATAAACACAATCTGTTCCAAGGGCCTGTAACCCGTATTAGGAAAGCAGGGACAGTAGTTTGATTGCTTTAGAAAAAATGATGTTGGTGGTTTTAGGCAGTTCTTAAAATTGTGTGATTTACCTTTTTTTTAATGTTAAAAAAAGTAGGACTTGTAACAAATTGTAGATTTTATTATTTTTTTTATTTTTTATTTTTTTTTAAGATTTTATTTATTTGACAGAGAGAAACAGCCAGAGAGGAAACACAAGCAGGGGGAGTGAGAGAGGGAGAAGCAGGCTTCCCGCCGAGCAGGGAGCCCGATGTGGGACTCGATCTCTGGTCTCTGGGATCATGACCTGGGTCGACCTGAGCCGAAGGCAGCCGCTTAACCAACTGAGCCACCCAGGCGTCCCACAAATTGTAGATTTTATAATGTTCATCTACATTTGCTTTAAGGAACTTGGGGTGAGGCAGTTGGAGCCACATAAGGGGAGGTCTGTAATCCTGTGCCTGGGCTTCTATGGCTCCTGGTGAATTAGAATATCCAGGTTTGCAGCCAAAGAGGATGTATTTTTTAAAAGCTCTCTCAGTATTTCTGATATAACAGCCTAAGGAAGAGCCACTTTGTGAGAATGGTTGTATTATTATTATTATTATTATTATTATTATTATTATTTAATATGTGTAGCCCTGATATTCTAGGAATTTATATTTCATATGGTTATATAAATCTGAAGATAGGCCTTTCTAAAAATGAGAAATTTGCTAAACTTCCCCATCTTAAACCGTTGCTAGAACACTCTAAATCTGACGCAGCACAGCCTTCTGTGACCACCTTAATTTGCATATGCATTTAAAATTGGTCCCCTTACTCAACCAGCTAGATATAATTAACCGTTATTGACCCCCACATCCCAGAGCACGTGGAATGTGCCCTCTCTTGTGCTCTGCTCAGTTATTTCAAGAATACAAAAGGTTTCATAAGAGCTTCTGTATTTAATGGGCTTTCAGTTATAGATCTAGCCTTCATTTATCTAAGAAAACCAGACCTTAAAAAAAAAAAAAATGAAACCTTCTAAAGTGCTACACGTTATAAATAGATTTATTGCATAGATCCCAGACTCTTCAAGTTCCCTTGATGTGGTTTTTTTTTTTTTTCTGTCCAAGGAAATGGGGACTATCTGAAAAATGGCTCAGGAGCACAGAGAATCATAAAACTGGTGCCAGAAGCCATAGACAGTAGAAAAATCTGTGGAAAAAAAAAATGAGGCTAACACAGAGACTGATGCCTGAGATTCTGGTGTAATAAAGTAGAGAGAAGCTCCTGTGTTCCTGAGAAATTTCATACTGGCTTGCTGTCCACTCATAGTACAAGGCGGGAAGACTTTCTAAAATGAAATCCACAGAATCCCCTAATCTCAATGAATTATGAGATAGACTAATGAACTAAAACCTCTTGCCCCTGTGGGTTCTTTTGGCTCTTGCAGCCTGGCCGGTGTCTCTAGGAGTGTGACTCTGGTGATCGCATACATCATGACTGTCACCGACTTTGGCTGGGAGGATGCCCTGCACACTGTGCGTGCAGGGAGATCCTGTGCCAACCCCAACCTGGGCTTCCAGAGACAGCTCCAAGAGTTCGAGAAACATGATGTCCACCAGGTAACCATGCTTAAAGGACTTTGGTGATGTGAGCAGCAGCAGCCTCCGGGAAGTACAGTCTTTCTATACACACCTAGAATCATGGAGATTGGAATCTGAAAGGCCCACAGAGGACAAGAATGCCCCACTTGCATCCCAATTAAAGTCATCACTGCCCTTGTTCACCAGCTGTGGCTGTGGGACATTACTTTTACCATCTTCAGACCCCATATTAACTTCTGTTTATTTCCCTTGGGACCAAGTGCCACTTTCTTGGTTTGGCTTACTTTCATGTCCTCAGGCTAAAACCTGGAGGAAGCAGTTATTTCTCTTGTTTGACACTGGCTGGCTGACCACCCAATACCTATTTATTCTTTGTTTATATGCGACAAAATCTGTACCATTAAGGTAACAGGTAAAATCTATGTAGATGCAGCTGCATGTGTGACATTTTGGTTTTATTTTCAACTTCTCTAGTACCGGCAGTGGCTGAAGGAAGAATATGGAGAGAGCCCTTTGCAGGACTTAGAAGAAGCCAAAAACATTCTGGGTAAATATAAAGAACAAGGGCGTGTGGAGTCCCACCCTGGTACAAGGCGGTGGAGCAGCTTTCAGACCCTGCCTCCTTTGGCCTACAGCAACTATACAACGGAGACCTAATAACTGAGTGATCTGGTGCCTGCCTTTCCATCCCTTATCTTCAGTGCATTTCTGCTGGGTACCCTGGTTTGCTGGCTGCCCCCGTGGAGGACAGGAAAGGGAGGATGGCAAAGGTGGATCCAGGCTCCTTCTTCGTGAATCCACCAGCCCTGCCCCAGGCCCCTTCATCCTGCCCACTCCTGCCCTGCCGGAGCTTGGGGCGTCCGCTTGGCTGCCTCGCACCAACTCAAGTGTGTGCACACAGGTGCAGGCGAGTGTGTGCCCGTGTGGGTGGATTGTGAACTCTAATGTTCATATTGCTGGAACAGTCACAAAATCCATGCTGCCAGGCTTGGTTCCTTTTGTCCGAGACTCCACATGGAAATCATTTGAAGTTAGCATCTTAAAAGCTGTTCGGCCTAAACCAGTCTGTGGCTGGGGGCAGACCAAACCCAGAGTGGTCATAGTAAGGGCAGCAGGAGGCCAGACTCCCACCTGAGGGTGGTTTCAGGGGCTCTGAAAGGTGTGTGAGGGTGTGCTCTGAGCAGTGCCTCAATCTTAATGAAAGTGCCCCAGGCTATAGTTCCTACCACCTCAAGTCAAGACCCTCTTCTCAGCCCATGATGTCCCTGAGTTCTTCTTGGTGTGTGTTCTCAGTAGCACTGACTATATTTCAGTTCCATGGGGAGTACACCACCTCAGCCCAAGCTATACGCTCAGAGCTCCCTTCTTTTCTCCTCCTTTCCGGCTTCACTTACTCTCGATCTCTTGTTCTCTTCTGTTGTAACTCTGCAGGGGCCTCTTTGCAACATCAGTATTCATCTTCAGGAATTGGAATGGAAGAGCATTTATTACACACTGTAGCAAGTTTGCATTTAAAAATACATTTTATTTTATTTTATTTTATTTTATTTTATTTTATTTTATTTTATTTTATTTTATTGTTACTAAAATTGTTTTTTTCCAGTGTTCCAAGATTCATTCCCCATTCCCCACACCCAGTGCTCCACGCATTAGGTGCCCCCAGTACCCACCACCAGGCTCTCCCATCCCTCCACCCCCCTCCCTCCAAGTCCCTCAGTTTGTTTCTGTGTCCAAAGTCTCTGTTGTTTCGTTTCCCTCCCTAGATTACCCTAGTTCCCATTTACTTTCCTTCTCCCACTGTCCTCCAGTTTACATTTTAAAATGCCTGCACATTTATTAAGCACCTTCATGTATGCTGTGGATTTGATATTTGGTCTCAGCTACCTCGTTAAATGTTTTTTGAAAAGGCATTTTTGTTACTGTAATCAGCTCATAGTTGCAAATATTTGGTCATGATTGCTTTTAAAGCCAAAGGGCAAACACATCAGTATTACTGAGTTATTTCAGATTTCTGACTTGAGCTCCAGTAATGCTTACTGGTGGGTAAAATTCCACATTCAGGCCAAGCCCAGCAGGCCTGGAGAACATCTGCAGTTTGCAGCGTGGGACAGCAGGATCCTAGAATTCTGTGAGCAATTTCATGGCTCAGTCTTTTATACCAGCTCAAATTGTTTTAGCACACAACGCTACAAGAATGCAAAAGTGTACTTGGCTTCTCCCTAAAAAGATGTTGCAGCCCAGTTTCTCCAAATTCCACCAACAGAGCCACTAATAAGAGCTGCTTTCCCATGCATATAAAGGGTGTGTGACAGGTGAGCCAGGGGGGACCTCTACACACCCACACAGGCCCCAGATATACACCAGGAAAGGAACGCATGGCCATGGAATTTTCTAGCTATAGCTGAAACGATTTGTCTATTAAGTATGGTTTTTTTCCCTTGAACCAAAAAGAAATATAAATATGTTCACAGAAAAAGTATATAGGATATCAGCTGAAATGCTTAAATATCTGTGTACATTTATGAACATCTAAATATATTCTTATAGGTCTTGAGATGTTGTTTTAATTTTTGTTGCCAGTAATGTTCTTTCTCCACAGCCACTGCAGGAATTCTGAAGTACTGGGCCTTTCTCAGAAGATGTACCTGAAGTTTCTGAAATAGCACAAAGCCACAGAGTTTAGGCTGGTGCTACCAAAAAGAAAAACAACCTAAAGTTTATTTTTAAGTATTCAGAAGTGATTTGTGAACTTGTTTTTCATTTTAAACTGAATACATGTGTAATGATGTTCTATGTTGAGAACTAAGGATACTCTTCAGCGAGAGAAAATATTTTTACCGTAATGCCACTACTATAGCAATTTCTTTAACCTTAACTTTGGGGTTTATAAAGCAATCTCAAGAACCCTACTGCACTGTTTTGGTAACTGTTTAGTAATCATGATTGCTTCTCATGAGAGTTGTGCTGTGTAAACTCGGCTCTGGTGTTCTTAAATTCCCCAGCTTGGGAAATATCTCTTGGTGTGTGCTCTACCCATTGTGTGTTTGTGTTCTCCATGGTGGACTTTACCAAAAGCTACATGTTTTTGTTAACAAAGGGCAGCTGAGCTTTTAAATTCACTCTTAAATGCACTCTTCCGTGGCTGAGGTGTGGATGTTGTATGTGTCTTGCCTGTGAGGGTTGTGAAACAGGACCGGAGGCTGCTCCTATGGCAGTAACACTGGTTTAATGGCAGGAGTAGTACAGAGGGCACTTAGGAAAAGTGAATTGATTTCACCATGAGAAAAAAATTGATCCTCCATGTGAACAGAAAGGAGTCCAGAAATTGCTCACATGTGAGCACTGAATATGTGGCACCTCTGGAATTACTGCATTTACCACAAGGATGTGGAGCCCATGGGCTCCATGAACACTAGCTGCATATTGTTGAATGCAGTTTACTCTGATTCCATATTGAGCTTTTAATTTGAAGAAACACGGACTGGCTTGAAGAGCAATTCAAGTAAGTTTCCTAAGTTTTCCTTGTTTAAATCCAGGGGACAAAGAAGGAGATTTAACTTTTCATTCCAAGGATAATTTGGGCCTGAACTGAGGGCAGGTGGGTACAGGAGCTGACATACATGCGCTCTTTAACTGTAGGTGGCAGGCATCACCTATGTTCTGAGTGTCTGCTTCAAATGCCTGGAAGCTCCAGACAAGGGCTCAGGGAAGGGGCTGGAATGAAGAGGACCCTCTATACTGGCAGCAGCCCGCACCCAGTGTGGGATGATATGCACTGTCAGTGTCAGTCATTAAAATGCTTATTCTGACTCAACAGGCCTGCCTGGATGTAGCCCAGGTAATCCAGGTGTAGGAACCTCTGAGTACTGTCATGTGCCAGCCCTAAATGCCCTGAGATATCTCCACTTCCCACATGTGAGGATGTGCCAGAGCCTTGTATTTCTGGAAAACTCAGGGATAGTGGCCAAGACATAACACAGAGCCTCAGGAAGACCTCTGTGCTGTGTGTAGGACATGAGACAGCAGAATTAGGAAAATAGGATTTTTGGTGATGGCCACCATTCAGTAGAGTCACAGCCTGACATCCTTTCCTGTCCCCCTCTTCTTGACATAGGACCAGATCTGGCACCAACAATAGTCCTCTAATAATTGTGTGGTGTTCTGTGGGTTACAAACTATTACTGCAAAGCTTTATAACCCTACAAAGGATATTATTTTATTTATTTGAGGCTCCAAAAGGCCAAAAAATACACCCAAAGCTGAAAATGTTAGCTCTGCTTTGCCTGAATTTTGATCTTTTGATTCCAAATCAATGGGTTAAGTGAGAAGGAGGAGCTGAGCTGCCCTTGCTCTTTGAACTTAGAAGTTTATAAGGCTCTAATGAGGGCCAAGAGGGACCCAGCAGCCCTGCAGCAAAGCTGTATGGCCGCTGAAGCCAGAACCTCTATTTGGTTTCTTCCCCCTGCCCATTCTCCCCTGGGAGTTTGTTTGGGGCCCAATCAGTGGAGTTGGCAGTTAGGTAAATTGGCAATTACAGAGTGGGTCATAAGGACTTGTATAGATGCTCCTGGTGCTGTATGTGAGGGAGGAGAAGAGAAAAACCATTCCAGTTTTGGGGTGAAGAAGGCAGTGTTCGGGGAAGGCATCTTGGAAAAAGTGGTAGCTAAGTTCAGACTTCAAGCTTAAGTGCTAGAATTATTTGGGCATAGTGGGAGGAAAGGGAGTCCAGGCAGAGACCAGCATGTGTGTTAACTTGGTGGCATGAGGGAGCACAGTGCATGGGGTGATCCCAAGTCACTTTGTGTGACTAAAGCAAGAACCAAGGGGTGGGTGCAAAGCTGCACACACAAGCAAGGGCCCAGTCAGCCAGGTTGATACCATTGATTAGTATCCGTATGGTACCAGATCTTGGTAACTGGTTTACTTCCTTTTTATTTTTTTAAAGGTTTTTAAAATATATTTGACAGAGAAGGACACAGCAAGAGAGGGAACACAAGCAGTGGGGAGAGGGAGAGGGAGAAGCAGGCTTCCCGTGGAGCAGGCAGCTCAATGCGGGGCTCAATCCCAGGACCCTGGGATCATGACCTGAGCCGAAGGCAGACACCCAACCACCGAGCCACCCAGGTGCCCCTGATTTACTTCTTATACTAGGCCTTGAAGCTAATCAAGGTCATGCCCTGCCAGCTTCCCATAGGGCTGATTCCTGAGCTTGCAACCTCTTAAGAAGAATGCATGCCATTATGGGGATATACTGAGTAGGGGTGGGGACTTGCTGAACTTGCTAGAGCAAGCAGGTACCATGGCTGTTTGGTGTGTAGGTGGAGAATGAGGGGCCCACACTGGAGGCCAGTTGGGGACAGCTGTTACGGTCATGAAGGTGATTGAAGATGATGCCCTCAACAGGGTCATGGTGATGGAGATGAAGAGGGACCAAGAAGGCAAATAGGTCTGGGCTTGAGGGAGTTTGGGAAGGGAGAAGCAAATGCTCTTGGTACTGGATTGGATGTGGGGACTGTAAGTTTTGTGGCCTTGACACTCTGGAATCTTGCTTCCAACACAATGGTTCTTTGTGTCAACATCCTCTTTTCCTTTATTGGTGGTGTGTGAGTTCTGAAATGTCAAGGTTAGTTTTAAGGGACTGCCAGACCTAGGGCCTCCAAGGGCAATCATCCCAGCTTTGCAGATTAGGTCCTCAAGTTTATCTGTGTACCATGACAGACTCCCAGGGAGTAGATTCATGACAATGTGGAATTCAAATGTCCAATTTTGTAATTTATTGTGAAAGATTTTAAAAAGTAGCTTTTTGAAAACCAATTTTATTTACCAGGCTATCTCTCTTTCATTATCAGAATTTTGGAGGAAACCAGATTAGTCATTAGGCATTGTCCTGTGAGATGGATATCGAACTAAGAGCTTTGGCAGGGGGCAGGGGATAATCCTGATCTCATATGCCCGATAATCAGATTGATATTACCATAACATACTTCAGTGGTGTTTCTACCAGGCTCCTGCTTTACTCTCTGTAGTTACCTTTCCAGGGTCTAGCAGACTATCAAATTTATGTACTCTGTCTGCCCAAGGTGATCTTTGACTTAAATCATGTTTTTTAGAGCACCCTCATTAACCTTGGGTATCCTCATGTGTCTTCAATAGCATTTATGCTTTTCTTTGAGGGTGGGTTCCCACTAGTGGCTTTTTTTTTATTATTTATTGGATATTGTTATATCTAGTTTCTGTCTCAGCAGGGGGCCCCACTTCCAACTTCTGGGTCTGTTTCGTGTTACTCATGCATAGACACAACTTATAAAATCTGGTGATTTGTGTGCATGCATGCGTGTGTGTGTGTGTATGTGTGTGTGTACATACACCTGTATCTTAATGTTTTTTAATTTTGTTTTAGAGAAATCCTTAGCTTCCAGGGGAGTCATGTGTGCACCATCAAGGGTACCTTGAGCTCAGCTTAGAAGGCAGGTACCTGCGGCACCCAGGGAAATGTCAGAGCCCATATTGCACAACTAGAGCTAGTGACGAAGAGCTGCTCTGCACACCAGTATCTAGGCATAAAAATAGGGAACATACTAAAAATCAAAACCCTGTGATCCCACAATAGATGACTCCTCCCATCCTGACCCTAAGTTATTAATAATTTTATTAAGAATGTGCTTTCAACATGCTTATATTTATATATGTACTTAACAAGAAATCACCAAGACTTCAGAGGGAAGTTCTTCTTCCCTTTCCTTTTTATTGCCCAGAGAAAGGGAGAAACTGAGAAGAAAAAAAAAAAAAGCTGCCTTTGACTTGTCACTGGAGGCTTGAGCATATCAGTCATTCGCTTCTTAGAATTTAGGGTCTCCTTAGGCCTTGCACTCATTGAGACCGTCATGGACTTGGATGCATGTAATGCACTGGCCACATTTCATCATGCAGAGAGATCTTGACACTTGGCTCTTGTTTTCTTATCCTCACTATAGATCTTGAGACCTGCCACTGCAGTAACAGGACATAATTAGTTCAACCAGTACCAAAATTAGTAATCAAAATTAGTATCTATTTTGCAGCTAAGGCTTAACCACCTAATAAGCATCTGACTAAAGGTTGCAAGTGCTGTGCCTGTGTCTCTTTCCATCAGGGGAAAGAACTGCCAGTGCGTATTTGAACATCTGCAAGTTTAGGTTTATTTTGACTCTGGATATCTATGCAAACTGTTGATCAAGAGTTTCTACTTTGCAGTTAATTTTCCTGAAGTTTCCAGTTCAGTTATTAGAGTTTGGTGTCAAAAGAGCTATTTTAGCAGGGGACTGAAATTACTAGGCTGTTCAACATTCTGAGTGTGATGTTGACTCAGGAAATGTTTTGGATGGGATTTATTCAATCCTTTATTCAAAGGCCTACTTCAGAAGACTAGATAGGAGCCGGGATAAAAAATATAAAACTTTGATTTTTATGGGGTTAACAATCCTTTCTAGGAATAATGTAGTTTTTGGAAACAGTGCTGATCATACCATTTGCCTCTATTTGTCCAACTTGACCCAAGGAGGCCACATTACAGTGGCTTTTCCACTTGGATTCTCAGTCCTCCAGGACACACATTAGTGACAAGCAAATATAGGAATGGAACATTGCCATCGACATGGTGTTGGCCCCTCTCTCCCCTTCAAGTCTGTTTGTTGTTCATCATCAAGTGCATTGCCCTCAGCCTCTCATGCCCTTCACGAGAAGCGGCCAAACCAGCACAAACAGGAACCATACGTTCTCATGAGCAGGTTCGCCTTTTGTTGGTTGGCTGTGGGTTTCCCCAAGGCACTGATACGGAGATTTTTGGAAAATAAAAATCAAAAGGCCTCCACATATGCACTAAAGAAATGTCACCTTCTGCTTTGCAAAGGGTGTGCCCTTCAAGGCAAGAGACCCAAGTGGCACTGAGCTTCCTCAGAATGGGAGTCCCTAGAGACACTTGTCATGTGCCAGAGGTCATATGTTTGGATTCTCCTTGGCTTGTATTAAGCCACACTGAAGTGGTGACAGAGAGAAAGGCAAGAAGGTGTGAAAAGAGAGGACCATTTCTCGACTGTTTGCAAAAGCCTTCATGAATCTCCCCAAATCAGGCGCATCCCAGATGTGTACTGCAGATACGGGCTAAAGCCAGTTTCATTCCTTGACATTCACTGTCCCATAGCAGACAGGCCTGTTTTCTGTTTTTCCAAAACCCCTTCCTGTCATCTTCCACCTTCCACAAGCAGGAAGGTACAGATCCTGATAGAGCGGCTCGGGGGAGATGAGAGGCCAAGGTCTCTCTAGTGACCAGGCAGCTAAGATAGTTACATGCCAGACAGGCCTGACTGAGGTCCATTTTCATCCTGGTTCTCTGGAATACCTTGGGGAAGTCCCAGAGGAGACAACCCTCTCATGTGGGGAACTTCTTCTAAGACTGGAGTAAAGAAGCTCCCTAGAAGTGATGAGCAGAACTAGAGGACACCCTGTGTCATGGCACAGTGATGTGGCCAGAGGCAGCCTCACAGCCTTCCTGGGTAGCATTTTTGTCCAGAAAGCCCTGTCTAATCATGAAGAGCTCCCGTCTAGATAATATGACAATCAGCCTCGTGATGGTCAACAATTAGTCAGCACTTAATGTGGGAGAGAAGCTGGCATTGAGAGTTTTTCTTGAAATCTCTTCTGACAATAATCTCATGGGATAGATTTTACTATGGGAGAAACCAAGTTCTAGAGAACTTGAGCTTTGCCCATTCTCAGGGCCAGAAATTGGCCAAGTGAGGATTGGAATCCAGGCATGCTGACTCAGGTGTGCCTAAATGTCACCTCTCCTTTCAAAATGCCACTACCCCCTGGGAGGCTAAGCTAATAAAATGCTAAGGGTTATGTGCATTCGTGTTCAAATTTTTTTCTGAAGGTGGATTTATGTTAGATTAGAGGCCTAGTGGGGAGATTAAGGTGAAAGATAAGTAAGTATAGTTAAATAGGCACACGAGAAAAGCATTTATTTTTTCTTTCCATCAAAGCCTACCCATTGTATGTACACTGTGGCGGCTACACATACTACTGACTGGGCATTTCTGATTTAGCCTAGAGTAGCAGCCAGAGTACTGAGATGTCCTGGGGCTCCAGGAGGCTCTTGACAAGAATACAGAATGGCCCATGTGTGTACAGGAAGGGAGAAGAGGGTTATTGTCTGGTACTTTAAGCAGATGGTATTCTGCCCTTAATGTGCCATCATTACACAAATAGAGGAACCTCACTGAAGTTTTTGCAAGAAGCTCAGGGATTTGCTGTCACTCAAGTCAAATAACTCAAATGGAGACACTCATCAAGGACAGAGATATGGAAAGCAAGAGTGGCAGCAAAGCAACCAGAGACTGACAGGACCTCCTTCCAATCCCTGGGGCCAAGGGTCAAGGCTGGGAGATGGAGTTACTAGAGCCAAGTAAGAAGTGAGACATGCAGGGGTGCCCAGAAAGACCTGGGCAGTGCAGGTCTTTAAGAAGTATGGGAGGCTGGGAGGAAGCAGAGTAGAAGTCTCCCGTCTGTCACCCCCTGTCCTATCTTCCTGTACCTAATGGGAAGTTAGCCAGCAGAGGATTCTGCATGTCATGGTCGTGGGGGACAGAACAGGGTGATTGCCATACAACAGGCAGCCCTGGCACTCAGCTTTGTGTAGGGTGGAGACACAGTGATAGGATGGAGGAAGTGCCACAAGCTTCCAAGAAGTATCTAAGTGTCAACAGGCTGATACTAAAAGTGGGTCTGAGTGGGGAGCCTAGGTTCTCCTACACACTTTGTCCTGAAGTGTGCTATCTGGAGCTTGGCCAGTGACTCACTGCTTTCATCTTTAGAAAGCACTCAGAAGCATCCATGCCTGCCAGTGTGCCCCTGTTGATCTGTGCTTTCCCATGGCCTCTCTGGAGAAATGACACCCTCTGACATTAAGGCCATCAGTCGGGGCATGTGAGCCTCTGCTACAAACTGTGCCATGTGAGAGGTCCCCACCCCTGTACCAAGAAGCCCATAAAAAGGAGGGGAGGATAATTTGCAGTGCCTCAATCATGCCATGGTGCTCACTGGGAAAGTGCTTGTGGCTCACTGGGAAAGCTATGTCATGAGATGCTTATAGAGCTAGCACTGTGCAGACTGCCACAAGGGAAAGGTTCTCTCGAGAAGATATTCACTCCTAAATATTGTGTGAACAAATGCTGAGCACAGAAGCATGATTGTTGGCCATGGAGAATGTCTTGCTGGGGATGTAAAACTTGGAAGAAGAGTCAAAGGCATCCTGGGCAGAGGGTGACATGAAAATAAAGGCACAGACAAGAGTGAACATGGTGTACTTGGAAGTCCAAGACCTGTCTTGGAGAAGGTGACTACAAGGGAGGCGAGGGTTGGAAAGTAGAATGGCTAATCTTGTCCTGCCCTGTAAATTGTGGGCTGCCATGGGAGCACCTTAGATTGATTTGGGCCCAACAGGATGGGCTGGAGGCAGGAAGGTAGAGCAGTTAGGAGGGGAACAGGGTCATAAACTGGACTGGATGCCCCATGGGACCTCTCCAAAGATGAATCTAGCAAGTGAGGCAAAATAGATAATGAACATCTTGAAGAAGTGACAGGTAGTGCCGGTTTGCTTTCTCCAGAAGCAGAAACAGAGTTAGGGGCACACAAAATTATTGGTGACAGGAGGGCAGGAGGCTGGTAGAGCAGTGGACTATCAGGCTATAAGACAGTCCCACCTCTTCTCCACCAGAGGAGCCTAGGGGCAAGCATGACTGGTTGCTCCAGAAGAATGGCCTGAGCTGCCAAGTAAGGCAGCCCTGAGAGACCAGAGCTCAAGGACACTTACTATGCTTGCAGGGAAGGAGAGCCTGACACTCTCCAGGGACACTTGGTGCTAAAGTGCAAACTTATAGAGATAACTTCTCCCAGGTGTTTTATACAGCAGGGCTGCAGAATACTTCACCTAAACTCCAGTGTTGGAGCCTCCGATGTAGCTTGGTCATTTGGGTGTCTCTGGCAACTATAAGCCCTCTCCCTTCTCCTCCCCTTACCTCCTCTCCCCTTCTCCTCTTGTCCTCCTCTCTGTCCTCCTGTCCCCCTCTCAATCCTCTCTCACTAGTCTCTCCCCAGTTCTCAGATTAGAGCTGGGTGTCAAGGAAGCATGAAAGCAACACCATGAGTTCGGGATTTCAAATGTCCCTCCTCACAATGATTGCAGCCTCAGCAGCCACCAGAGATGCAACAGAACCTCTCCACTCCTGGTGCAGAAGATGTGGAGACACATTTGTTATAGCATTTATTAAAAACAAATTTTAATAACAAGTAACTAAAAGATTATCTTTTATTACCAGCCAGAGCCCCAGTTTTAAACCATTCCAGTGATAAAATATATCTCCCCTAAAATTATTTTATTGGTCTAAGTTCTTTTTATTAAGATCTTATTTATTTATTTTAGAGAGAGAGAGAACAGGGGGAGGAGCAGAGGGAAAGGAACAAGCAGACTCCCCACTGAGCACAGAATCTAGCTTGGGTCTCCATCCCATGACCCTGAGATCATGACCTGAACTGAAACCAAGAGTCCAAAGCTTAACTGACTAAGACAGTAGGACCCCTGTTGATCTAAGTTCTAAGTCTAAACAATGGCTGTGTCTGCTGGAGAGTTTTAATAATGTATACATAAAAAGCTTAAAATGTCTATGTTTTAATTATATACTTCATTAACAAGATGTTCTACATGGAAGTGAATGTAGAGAACTCCCAGTTAATGGGCAGGACTGGGACATCGGGAATCAGCTTGTCTATTGTTTTGGGGTTTTTGGTATGTTTGTTTTTTCTTTTCTAATTCAGAATGATTTGGAATCCAAACTCTGTGATAATTACATTTCTGCACTTGTAGAGTGAAATACCCAAGGATCTTACATGCAGTTCCTTCAGTCTGGCATTCTAAGTGACCACTTGAATGTTTACTTGTCTTTACAATTTTTTGATTACCAATATATTAGAAAACCACCAGAATTTGTCCCAAAGAAACACACACATGCTACTTATGGAATTTGATGTGAAATGGGATTTTTTTTAATTTCTCCCAATCTTATCCTTTTGTTTAACACCTTTCCTACTTGTATATCTGTTGCTCCACACGAAAGGAATTTTTCAAAATTAGAGTATTCTATGATTAATGAAGAATGAAGATCAATCGACAAATCTGACATAAAGAGAAGTCCTCTTTTGACAAAATCATTAAAAATTTGCAGAAGGCTCAAAAACAAATTCATTAATGTCACAGACCAACATCTGGGTATATGTTTCCCCCATTTTTCAACATACACATTATTGTAATTAAAAAGTATTCATACCTAGCTTTTTCCTTTTTACTGTGATATTTTTGTTTTTATTTATTGACATGATAACCAATATAAAATAGCATTTTTACAGCATGCATAAAATGTCCCTTACTATTCTTTTTTCATTCCATGATCATTACTGATTGCAACAGAAAACATCGGGTGTCAAACGCACAAGGATGCTTCTATGTTCACAAGGTCCTTCATGAAAGACAAAACACATTTTTATGTGCTTCACTTTCTTCATTCTGTGTCAATCTTCTCTCCTTAAGCAATACTGGAGGCTCTGAAAGCCTGTAAGGGGGCGCTTGGGTGGTTCAGTCATTAAATCTGCCTTTGGCTCAGGTCATGATCCCAGGGTCCTGGGACCAAGCCCTGCATCGGGCTGCCTGCTTAATGGGAAGTCTGCTTCTCCCTCTCTCACTCCCCCTGCTTGTGTTCCCTCTCTAGCTATGTTTCTTTCTGTCAAATAAATAAATAAATAAATAAAATCTTAAAAAAAAAAAGCCTGTATGATTTCACTAGAGCCTGTATCAGTGAGTGCCCTCTTCCCCTATTCTAATTTAGTTTTATCACATTTCTTACCACCTAGGATTTGGCTAACTGTTTCCATCTTATATTCTCTGTAGTGACAGCAGTGAAAAGATAATGACAATTCTCCAGTTTTTTACATGTTTCTTTCAGTTTTTCTGGTTCCTTCTTTAAAGATAATTAAAGATTACTTTGGTTATTTTTGAGGACACTGAGTGAGAAAGCTTCTTTATTTTCTCTCTGCTATGTTCTCCTGTGGATATTCCCTCCATCAGGAGGCTCATTGTAAGAGATTCTACATTTGACAGGAGGTCAATGGAAGCTGAAGTTTCCCCCTTTTCTCTTTGTCAAAGAATTCCCATTAGTGTGTCTTTAAATTACCACCTCCCTTAATACATTCCATAGAGTCAGATGTAAAATATTCCACATACATATAAGTTATTAAGACTACTTCTTCTATTGCAGACATCACAGTACACCTCTTAAAAAAAAAGATTTATTTATTTGGGAGAGAGAAAGAGCACAAGCTGGGGGGAGGGACAGAAGGGAGCCTGAGTTGGGGCTCTATACCAGGACCCTGAGATCACGACCTCAGCTAAAGGCTGGTAGTTACCCAGTGGAGCCACCCAGGTGCCCCCAGCCCCGTTGGATGATGGGACCTAATTTATATATTTGTGAAGTTTTGATGACTCACAGTCATAAAACTTGTCCTTCCCCTGTGCTGAAAATCACTAAGTCTATTTCTCTAACACAGAAGTATAAGCCTCTGCCAATGGACCTTCAGCTTCTTGAGAGCAGGGCCTGGTGCACAGTAGGTACTCACATTCTGTTCTACCGTGAGCTGTTGTCAAATAACCGGTCCTGTAGTTTTCTCTGCTCCTCCCAGCCTTGCCTGTTGTGAAATCCTCTTGTGGCCTTGCTCTATTTAGGTGGTTGTTACACCCCTTGCGCCAGCAAGCAGGGCTACAGCCCACCCCCCCACCCCCAAGAGTCCCCTGGCTCCCCTCTCTGCCCTGCAGTCCCAGAACTCCAGGGCACCAAAATCCGTGCTTTTACTCCTGCAACTTTTCTCCTGTTTCCTTGCTAGAGTGCCTGCTTGGAGCCACATGTTTGCCATCTCTTATGTGCTGGTCAAGCAATCTATGAATAAAAATCCCCTCTGTTCACTGAGTTCTTCCTGCCCACCAACCCAATCTTTATTTATCCTTTTATTTTAAATTTTATTTTTTCAGTGTTCCAAAGTTCATTGTTTATACACCACACCGAGTGCTCCATGCAATACGTGCCCTCCTTAATACCCACCACCCTCCCTTCCAAACCCCTCAAACCAATTTTTAGAACTATACTTGGGACCTTCTTTACCACCATACTGTTAGCACTTTGGGAATTGCAGAAATATGAACACTCTGTGGAATAGAAAGGACCTGGTTTAGCATCCGGAGCTTCAGAATCTTCCCTACATGTTGACGTCATTTGTCTCTGGGCATTTCTTTAAAGAAATAATAACAAATGTTTGAGAATTCAATCTTAGCCTTTTAAAATTTCTTATTATCAAGTCCTTCCCACTAGCAATCTAATCTTGTTTTATTTTGCTTTTTAAACAAATAAGAGGCTAACATATTCATTTCCTTTTTTTGTGTGTTTAAATCAATCAATACAAATTTTTGACAGCTCCACCATGCATGCAGCAGTGGGTTAGACTCCTGTCTATCTCAGCCCACATGTCCACTCAGAAGAGTTGAAGACTGCCTTTGCGTGCAGATGAAAAGCCTATACTATGGTCCCCTTCTGTGACTTGCTTCTGCAGCCTCAACCAGAGCCCATCCATACTTTGCTGGCTTCACATATCTTCTTGTGGCTTTGATTTTTAAAATACTATATATTTCTTAGACTATCATTGACCTTGTCACCTTTCACTCAAATCCAGGCAGTTATTATCTTGTTGTGCTTCCTGGATTTCTTCATTCACTGCCTTTCTCACAATTTACACTCATTTCTCAGAAGAGTTTGATGCTGATTGTTTGCTATGAAACTAGCTCTGAACAAAGTTCACGGTACCAGTTGAAACGGCTGTTTAAAGCAACTTTTAAGAGATACACAGCATCTGTTACTGGAATCCCACCTCTCTAGAAAAGACGTGAGCTGACATTGAACAACGTGACTGATGAGCCCTAAGCCAACATACTGATGGCCAGCGTCCCCAAGAAGACTTCTGATTCAGATCTGAAGCATCTTTTCTTTTTTCTTTTTTCTTTTCTTTTCTTCTTTCTTTTCTTCTTTCTTTTCTTTTTTCTTTTCTTTTCTTTTCTTTTCTTTCCTTTTCTTTTCCTTCTTTCTTTCTTCTTTCTCTCTCTTTCTTTTTTTATTTCAAAATTTTATTTATTTGACAGAGAGAAACACAGCCATAGAGAGAACACAAGCAGGGGGAGTGAGAGAGGGAGAAACAGGCTTCCCGCCGAGCAAGGAGCCTGATGCTGGGCTGGAACCCGGGACTTGGAGATCATGACCTGAGCCGAAGGCAGATGCTTAACGACTGAGCCACCCAGGCGCCCCTGAAGTGTCTTTGTACAGTGCTGTGCATAAAAAGTATCCAGGTATATACATGTTTTAGTTTACAACATCTTTTCTTCAGGTTTCTTGAGGAAAAGTTTAGACTTTTGATTTTCTGTCCAACAACTTCTTTATGAGATTATGAAAATTTACCCCCCACCCAAATAAAAGAAAAATTACCTTTATTTGGTCAATTTTATAATGCTTTATATTTTCCATCCATAAACCACTTTCACATATATTAATTCATTTTCCCAAAAAACCTATGGGATTACTAGCATCCATATTTAGGGGCTAACTAGCTGATCCAGATCTAGATGGAACTCAGTTCTGACTCTTAGTCCAGTGCTCTTTGCACTACACCATGTTGGAACCAATGGACAACGAGCTCTTCATCTGAGCAAAACACAAAGATAACCTGCCAAAATATTTAGAAACAAAGATTGAGGCAACTTTTTCATATGACATAATTGGTTCTCAATGGATTGATTTATGAATTAATGAAGCAGAAATTAATAGTAAAAGAGGCCACAGTTAACTAGACTATGAGGGAATGTTGTCTCTACACGATACATTTATGCAGGAAAATTTGTTTCCTCAAGGATTTTAATCTGATCTTGTCTTTGAAACTTATGAATTTGAATTGTTTCTGTGAGATCTACTGAAGAAGTCTGGACAAGCCAGTGGGTAGCATCTAGATTAGGACAGGCAGCAGATAGAGACAGGGTCTATCTGGGAGCACTGCTGGAAAAGCAAAGAAAAACCAAACTAGAAGAACTAAGAAAGACAAAAGTTCAGGAAAGAAGCAAGGAGCAAGACAGAAGCTGTATGGGGTGGGGGGGACTGAGGGGGCAGTGGGGGAGTGTAAAGAAGGAGGGAGTGGTGGTCCAAGAACTGAGCAAACAGCAGGAAGTTTTTTTTTTTAATTTATTTATTGTTACTTAATTTTTTTT